>JAOTAV010048799.1:0-42433 GCA_026546445.1 Cyclargus thomasi
TGTGTGTGTGTGTGTGTGTGTGTGTGTGTGTGTGTGTGTGTGTGTGTGTGTGTGTGTGTGTGTGTGTGTGTGTGTATTGCGTTTACCGGTGGCCCAACTTTCCTAACCCCCCATTCCCTTATAAAGGCCGGCAATGTCCTTGTGACTTTCCGGATTTTACGAGTGTCCATATGCGACGGCAGTTACTTTCCATCAGGTAACTCGTCTGTTCGCTTGCCCCCTAAATATCATAAAAAACACCTACCGTTTTCTCTATCACCAATGTAATTTCTTCACAAGTATAATGAAAAGTTAAAAGAACCTAATATTATCAGAAAGTGATCATATTTATTTGATCTTTATTAACATGATTAAATATTATATAGTTAACCCTAAATTGCTTAGCACTTATATGATAACTAATAATAATAACGGTGTCATTATTTTTATCATCCCAATTAAAAAGGGTGGGTATAACCCACCCTTTTTAATTGGGATGATAAGTTATAACTTATAAAGGTACGCGCCCACTTTGACGTAGCGTGCCGGGCCGTGCCGGGGCTTAGCGCAGCGCAAAATGCGCTATGGCTTACTGTTGACGGGCCGGATCTCGTCGCATTGGCGGACTTTGAGTACGTCAGTGTCACCACTTTTAAATCACTCGTGACTCGATGTACAAAACCGTTGATATATTGTACTATTTCTACTTAAATATACTAAACTGTGTTTTAGCTTCTACCAAAAAAATTTCCTTTATTATATTCATTTGTTGGTGCCCACAACTTCTATGCACAAAAATTTGTATACCATGCGGGAACCGTACATTTTCCCGGTATAAAAAGTATCCTATTAAACAAAAAAAGATTTATTCAAATCCGTCCAGTAGTTCCTGAGATTAGCGTACAAACATACAAACCAATAAACAGACAAGAGGACAACTTTTTTGTCGATATGTGTTTGTTTTTAATTATTAAATTTACAGACACTCCAATTTTAATCCAATAGAAGATGTGTTCTACGTGGTTACTACGTGTGTTCATTTTTAAAATGTTTTATTGTGTTTTATTCTATATTATCAATTTCCTACTATAATCTACTAAAAGATTTTATACTACCTACTAAACTGTTATTCTTTTGCACTAAAGGTAGAAATCTACTATTTGTTACACTATTGAATGCTTGCCGGACCCCGGCCGAGTCATATCCGCTGCGCAAAAATCCGTTCCGCCGAAACCCGGCACGCTTCATCAAGGTGTGCGATAAGCGCATCCGTGTCCATACAATTTGTATAGAGGCGTACACGTATTTCTCCGCTAAGACCCCGCACGCAGCGGCGCGGCATAGTTTGCTCACTCATTCACCCACCCTTTTTTAAGTAATGACTCAAAATCAATTAGTGACACCCTATTATTAGCTTTTGAGGGGTGCTCAAGGTAACACCTTCGTAAATATCTTTACAATGCTTTTATGTTGGTTAAAATAATTACTCAATGGAAAGTCATTAAGTCATTACGTTCTTTAAAAAAATGGGGAAATAAATTGAAATGGGTTTCAAATTATCGATAGCACCCATATAAATATATTATTGCTAGGTTGCCTTAGGCGAATGCTATTCCCAGACCCCAGTAACCCCAGATGTCGAATGTCAAAGTTCACATACCGAAAGGTCGATCCGCAATCCTAATGCTTTCTAGGTATACTCATTATACCTAGGTAGTAGCTAATAATACACTTGTTTTCTAAATAAGCTAGATAATACTAGAAAGCCTAGACTTTAGGATCTGTACACACCTCGTAGAGTATTAAACAACTTTTAACATTTTCAATTCCTAGTAATTATCTTAGTTATTCTTTTTATTTAAGAATAATATTAATTAATACAGGCATTGTAAACAACAATTATTTATTTTTATTTAACATAATATTGTTCTCGAATTAATGTTTGACTAAAAACCGTTATGCATTTAGCTGCTAACATTCGCAAATTAAGCAAATTAAAATTGTCATTGCAAACGAATATTGAAATAAAAAGCGATTTGATTATGAATGATATGAATATGAATCTGTTTGTCTGCTATCTTTTCAAACTTCAAAACTGCTGAACCGATCTGATGAGTATACAAACTGGATTTAGGTCTGAGAAATAGTTTTATTCAGGTAATGTTCCGGTTTTAAGGGTAAAGGTATAAAAGAAATTCTACAATCAGAAAAGACGAGCAAATCGCAATTAGTTTTAATAAAATATACATTTTCATTTTTACTCCGTGAATTTTTTGCTAAAATAAAGGAAATTTTTTTTTTCAATAATAATTACTTTTTTGTTTCAGGAGGAGCTTAACGTGGATGAGATACTTGGTGTTGCAAGTGCCGATCATCCAGGGCTTATTGTTCTTCATAGTGTTAGTGCTTCGGGCTGAGGCTATGGTAAGTGTCTCCAGACTCTTCTAATGGCGGCTCCAGAGCGCCGCGAAGCGTCGTTAACAAGCGTGAACGAAAATGTGGACGGGCGAAATCGCGGACTCAAGCGTCCCACGCGACGATTCGCTTCACTTCTTGCGGGGCTAAGATAAGCCATCGCTATAATTTTGTCTACACGTTTTCTCGACTTTTTCCGGTTTATCTCTTGATCTCTATTGACCCTAACATGACAAAAATTTTTTCTCGTATTTGTCGACAATAATTATTGTGTTTTGTTTTTAATGTGTGCTATTTTTGTCTGCGAACCCTTACATGACAACACATTTTTATCGAGTTTAGTCGAGATTTTGATATTATGAAAAGAGTACGGTTTTTCGATGCTAGTCTACAAATGAGAAATTTTTCTCTCGTCGTACGCATGTGGAGAGAGAGATATATTGACGGTTAAGAACCAAATACTGCTATCTACTTTTTTTCGATTATTGGTTTTTTGTTTAGGTCTACTAACGAAATATTGTTCTGACGTTTAATAAACGACATGAAATGTCGCGTGTTGTGTCGCTCTAGTGCAGTGTCGCCCTTATTAAAGCAAGGACTTTGAAGTCAGCCAAGAAAATATTATTGGTGAAAATTAATTTGATGAACCTACTTGTATAAAATAAATATACCAAATGAGAAATGTTATTACTGAACAGATACGAACAGTTTATAGTTAACACTATAAACTCGGCTACTATAGTCTAAAAAATAAAAAATAAATAAAATTTGTTTATTTCAGATAACACTGATGTGTTTCCATAAAATTGTTAGTAAAAAAAACTTATCACTGTGTTGATTCTTTTCCGATTGCGCGTCTACAATTGCTTTGTGAAATAATTCAGTAGAATTAGGGCCACCAAGATACAGGCATTGCCTAGTTTGGGCTCCATAGATAAATAATATTGTATTACTATGTACTTCACAAAGTTGCCTCATTTACTTTCTATGAATATAAAATGTGATTTTATTTGATGTACATTTGTGGTGAATCATCATAAATGAACTTGAATGTTGGTATTCTATTGTAAACAAAGACTATGTTCTTTGGATCATAATGTCAATCAGAGGACAATCCTCGCTGTCGATAATTTCTTTTAGGATAATACACCCTCAGAAACATATCATGAACACCATATTTCGCATAATTAGTAGGTAACAAAACTATGAATGGCATACAGAAATAAAAATCAACATTCAGCACTATAAATACATTATGATGTAAGGTCACAAGGGTTATTATAAATATTTTGTCACCCTGGTAACATGACGTTGGCCGTGGTTGGTGCTACCTTTGCTTCCAACATTATTGATCATTATATTTGACCCCAAGGTCAACTTAAAGCGGCATATAATGACTAGTAAATTAGTACCCAATACGGTTAAATAACTATTGATGACGATAAAAAGTTCTTAATACTATGTTTCTTTTTATTTTCTGAGGTTTACTTTAGGGAAAGGTCTCAAGATTTTATATTTTTTTAGTTATGGTACTACGTAAAAACTTAGGTAAATATTGAGAGTGTTGTGCCGTTTATAGTAACCGAACTGCGATTAAACATCTGAACCATTTTAGATGAAAATTATAAAGATCTACTTTACGAGACGGATTTCCCGAGGACGAATGTGCAGAATTATCATATCGAAGATGCAGAAGTTATTTACTTCTATAACAAAATGTGATTCGATCAATATAAGTTCAGTTATAGTATGTTAATAATATTGTGACGTCATCCATTTCCGAATTTCCACTCAAACTGCTCTACTATTAAATCCCATCTCCATTCAAGGTTTGTGGATTAGTGTAGTGTTTGAGTAATTCTCATTGACCGGAACGATCATGTGGGTCGAGGTTTAGACGGGTCATAGGGAAAAGAACCGCTTTCACTTGTTTTGCAATACATACTCGAGATGTTTATTGACTCGTTGAGTTTTGGGCAAGCGATTCGTAGAAATTTGTGGCGTAATACTCGCAGGTGGACTTACTTGATGGTTCCTAATCCTTGTCTTTAATTTCTGCATTTTTGAGATTCTAAAATCAAGTACATGATAGATAGAAAACGGCACTATCAGAAAATATAAAATAAATAATTTAAAAGCTTGCTTTCAAATTTGTACCCTAAATCTAGTCTTATGACATATTTACATTTAGCTAGAAACTGACATCAGTGTTGACGGCGAACTCTCAGTCTACTGACTGAGAGTTCGCCGTAAAAAATAAATAAAATTTGTTTATTTCAGATGAATATATATATATATTCAGGCGAACTCTCAGTCAGTAGTTCGTAAGAACGTTCAGACGACTTGAGATTTACACGATAGCAGTGCCAGCCCGGCTAAGATACACCAACGTGATATCTCTATCTTTCGAGCGTAGCCATGATTAACGATGTCAACATATTATACGTCTACTGCCTAACATGTGTACGTCGAGAGACTTCTCGTTATAGCATCGAAAAAACTGTAAACTCTTCTCATAATATTAAAATTTTAACTAAACTAGATCTTTAATTTTGTCGAAAAACACGAAAAAAAAAACTTATTGTCACGTTAGGATTAATAGACATAAAGAGATAAACCGGTAAGCGTCGAGAAAACGTGTAGACAAAACTTTCACGATAGCTTATTTTAGCCCGGCAGGTCAGAACTGACTCGGCAGTCGGCTAACGTCAGTTACTGACACAATGTTAATCTGCCTTTGATCTTATCTGTTGCTACTGTTAAATCGATTCCTAATCGAGAGCGGGAAACACTAGTCGCGTCGGCTCACGCGCATCCCTAACAGGGACTCTCTCTCGAGATCGTTCTAAAAATGGCGGATGAACGTTTGAGTTTTAAAAAGGTTTATATTAATTTGATTGAAGCTGATTAAACGTTTTTCAAGACATATCTTTGTTTTTAACTTCTTAATACTACACCATCCACATAATGTTATTATTTTTTTAGGAGCTGTACGGAAAGAGTATGGTGTACATCCAGCCGTTCGTTGCCGCGTCGATTCTGTCAGGCGTCTGGGGCATAATTATGTCATTGAAGGCCGCTGAAGCAGTGGGTTTAAGTCCCCGGGCAAGGTTCCTGGTGCTGCAGCTGGTACTCATTATTGTGAAACTGCAGTGCGGCATCGCCAAGTCACTGCCTGGCATGGTCTCGATGCCTTGTATAATGGCGCTTAATCCGTCTGTGTTCGTTAACTGTGAGTAGATCATCCATAAGTATATTAAGTGCGTGTTTCACCGCTTACTGTTAAAGTTTCTGTTAGGCTATCCACAAATTTTTTGACAGATTCTCCATACAACATCTGTCAAATATAGTTGTATCTGTCAAATAAATAGACTATCTGTAAGCGGTGGAACATCTATCTTCTTCTGATTAATTTCGTTGCGGATTCCAAGGCAGCTTAAGCAAGTCCCTCGGGCTCCCTGAGATTATATCAAGGGTTTTCATAGTTGGATACCGCTGTCGATCCGGGCGACACAGGAGATGCAGTGGTGGGAATGTGTGGTGGGCCAAAGCCCGTATAGGAAGCGGTGTAACAGGCTCTTTATATTAAAAAATATGGCGGGTGGTTCTTTTCCCTGAGACCCGTCTAAACCTCGACCCACATGATCGTTCCGGTCAATGAGAATTACTCAAAACTCTTTACACTAATCCACAAACCTTGAATGGAGATGGGATTTAATAGTAGAGCAGTTTGAGTGGAAATTCGGAAATGGATGACGTCAATTTTAAGAAACAGTATTTATTTTCATTGACTTTGTGATTGCAGCTGCATGGACACATTAGTGTTCTGAATATTTAGTACGCGTTGTAATTTTACGCCGTTTCTGTGAGGCCGTAGTATCTCTCCGGTCGAACCGGCGCATTCGTGCCAAAGCATGGCTCTCACACGGCATAAGTTGCGTTATGTCAAACTCAGCCGATGGATCTTCGATGGGGCATTGGTTAGTCTTTTTGTTGCGAAGTCATCTTAGAGCAATTCATACCGCAATGTAAAAAGCGATACGCGTATATGCATTTCTAAATCTTCTTGTAAGATACTAAAAATCTCAATGTTATTTATTGTTACAGTGGTCCAGAATATAATCACCATTTTCGAGATGCTGCTTCTCTCGCTGTGCGCGTGGAGACTGTACAAGATACCGCCGAACAAGACTGTGGAGAAGATGAATAGGATAGTCGTGGCAGTCCTAGACGATAGCGTTAGCTCCACCGAGAAAGAGATAGCTGATAGGAGTGAGGAGCGTTGACATAGTGACTCTTAGTCTTTGGCAAAATATTATAAGGATTTGATCACCAATTGATCGTGGATCAATTGACGATGGCTTGCAGTGTTTCTTTTCGTTTCTGGGGCTCTACAAATATTCGAAGGCCATTGTTAGACGCTAATTAAGAAAAAACAATATGATGTCATAAATTTAAGAATATTTGCAAAACAAGCTAACGCGCTTTAGATGCATATAAAATGGAAATCTTATCATAAATAAGCCCCTCAGTCAGTAATAAAAACTACAACAATCATGTAGAGTATGATGCACTATTTTTTTTATTATTTTTTTATTATGTATAATTATACTGACACTATTCTGTGGCTTCGACTTTTTTGTCTAGCTTTTTTTATAACAGCACTAAGGGTTAAAACTAGTAAGTAGGATAATATTATACGGGCGATACTATACTTTGCAGTATATGTTTTGTGATAAAATTTTAGATCTGTTGTTATATTTTAGATTGTTAGAATTAATTTTAATTTGAAGAGGCTTCGATATTAAAACGTGTTTTATTAATAAGGACATGAATACCAGACTCGAATAGTTACATAATTAATTATTTTTATACTTCCTTTTAATTAAGACTAATCATTAATTATTGTAATTACTTACGTACCTTAATATGGATATTGGATAAATATAGATGCTCTCTAAGGGTTTGATATAAAAATGAAGGAATGCCACTTCCATTTCTTCGTTCTTATTTCGTAGCAAAAGTAATAGTAAGTTGTTTTTGGATTGTTTCATTAAATTAAAATGTACTAGTGCTAACAAAATTAAATCATAATAGTTTAGGGTGTATATGTGTTCCTCAGAAGAGTTTACTGAGAAAGTAGCAACTAGCAGGGCTTAAGGACCCTAAATTATCATCATTTACTTTTTGTTACACCCTGTATAGTCTTACGGTCGCACTTAAATACATTAATTTCGCAATATTGTAATTTGATTAAGATTATTTTGACATAAACGGTAAATTTAAGATTAAGTCAATGTCTTCGTTTAATAAGCTAAGTCTAATAAGTGCGGCGACGGAGTTTTTTAAAGACACTTTGTGATTTAAATTTAAATTGATGTTCGTATAAATGTTTTCTCGATGTGTACGTGATTTGGATTTTTTTAACGTTAATATGATTAACGTTAAGGTTGTTTTAATAAATGCACCTGAAAACTGAAATTTAATTTAAATCCTTGCGATGTTACAATATGTGTACCTGAGTTATAAGTATTGAAATAAAAAACACAAATTATTATCATGCACACTTTTAATACATGTAGATTTTTGTGTCTCGAATAATATGAGGTACAATAATTTTAACAAATGAATAATGTCCACAAACACGTAAAGCCAGATTTTATAAAGAAAATCAATGAGAGGAAAAATTCTGCAGCATTTCATGAGCTTGATGGGCTAACATAATCAACATATCAAAAATGCTTTAAATATAAACTCCTGTCGCAGACACCCTGGAAACAGGTCATTATTCCTCTTGAGAGCCATCGTCGGTCTTCTGTGATATATCTTCAGTATCATCGGATGGTGTACCCGAACGCGAATTATCAGAAGAATAAATATTTTGTAGTTCTTCCAGTTTGTAATGTATTTTAACACCTTTAGTGGCTGTTTTGTTCACTTTGTTTACGAGCGATTTTGTCTGTTCCTCTAATCGTTTTAGTCGGATGTCGCGAGCTGCAAATCGAGCCTCGTGGTCGATTTCACTCGACGTCGAGGGTTCGCTATCTATATCGAGTATATCGTTTTTAGTTTCGTCTTCTTTCTCCGAGCCAGCGTTTTCCGAACAGTCTTCTACAGTTTTTGGTCTACGTTCCGATTTAAGTGTGTCTAATTTAGAAATCATATTGTCACCTGTGTGTAAGGTAGAAGTTAATTTAGTAACAACATTTGAGCATCCTTCTTCCAAATTATTCAATCTTTTGTCTTTTTCGCGTAGTTTCTCCTGCTGCCGTCTCACATTCTCTAAAATTACCTTAAAATCAACTTCGACAATGGGATTGTCTGTGTACGATTCTGGTTCTTTTTTACTGGTCGAGGGTTTGGAAATACTTGAAAGTAGATTTTCACTTGAGGTAGAGGGTTCGCTTTTTGTGATGATTTTACTTGAAACATCTTCAAGATCTGTTGAAATCTCGCTTCGTACTTGTTCTTGAGAACATGCTGCGTCTGAAAGTTCCTTATTTTGTAAAACATTAAGTTCATCTAATCTCGTAAGCATACATTCCTCTGCTTCTAATGTAGACGCTAAATCTGAAACAACCATAGAAGCGGAATGTTCCAACTTTTCTAGTCTCTCATCTTTCAATCGTAATCTTTTATCTTGTTGCTTAACACTTTCCAGTATTGCATTAAAATCAACTCCTGCTGTTGCTGATAAGCTTGGATTTCCGATCTGTGACGAACCAGCAGCTGCTATCTCTGAAGCTGAAGAACTTAAAGTTTTTGGTTCTTTTATTGATAATTCCCCATTTGTAGACCTTATAACTGCATGATTATCTTGACATATTTTCGAGCTGTCAGAAGACTCCCTTACTTCTTTGGAACAAACTGGAATAACCGAACAATCGCTGTCATCGCATTGTCCTTGGAGATCAGTCTCATGTGAACTTAAATCATGAGAAATGTCAGGACATTCATCTTCTGTTTCTACAACTCTTTCATTTCTTTGTATATTTTCACTCGTACATGAGTCGGAATGGTCAAATGTCTCCATACTTCCTTCTTGAGTATCTAGCGAAATATCAGCGACGTCCAACATGTCACTGACAGGATCATCTCTTTCTGCTGCTAAATTTATATCAGTGCTCGAATCGATTACGGTCTCAAAGGATTTTTTCAATTTCTTTTTAAATTTAAGTTTTGAGTCTTTAATATATTCGCTTTCATCGTTTGATTCAGACGATTCATCTGACGGTCTCTCATCGCTGTATCCACTTTCAGCTGAATTATTAAATGACATCGAGTTTAGTTTTCTGTTAGAAAATTCGATTCGTAGTTTTTTCCAATCCTTTTCAGATTGTGTGTTCTTTTCTCGAGCTTGTTCCCATTTTTCTCTACAGTATTCTAATTCATCTTTAAGTTCGTTTAAAAGTTTCCTTTTTTGTTGTAATTCGTATTTTAAGATTTTTTCATGCGTGTGTAATTGTTGGTGATGTCTTCTTAGTCTACCCACGACATGCCATGTTTTGCTTAGCTCATTTGTAACCGAGCATAGGCGCTTCTCTTGTTCTTGCAAGCGTGACTCTAAATGAGTATTTAATTGCTTCATACGATTTACTTCTTTAATAAGAGACAATTTTTCTAGTATTAAATCCTGCAAACAAAAGGTGTCATATTATAACCTGCATAATTTCATTATAAGATAAAATGATTTATGACTTGCTTCCAACAATGATTTCATGATTTGGCAGCTCATCAAAATTAGACAGTGTATTTTTGAATTTAATAGAAATTTTAATACATTAAGCTTATAATAATTTGTTGTAAGTGACGAACGGTGAATAATTAAATATTATTATTATTATATACCTTTAGTCTAATATAGGTCTGACTAACACTGGGAACTAAGACTGTTCCAGATTTCGTTTGAACTGGTTTGTAGCAAGTAGTGACACGTTCAGAAGAATTGGTTTCAGCTTCACTTTGATGACTCAGAAGCTCTATCAAAACGCGCCAAACTTTTGGTAGATTTTGAACTATTTCCTCAGCTTTTCCGACTGTAGCTTCTTTTTCTGAAAGTGTAACAAATATTCTTATCTTTAAGACTGTTCAATGGTGTGTTAGATATTGTAACATGTTTGAAGCATTAGTATTATTTATTAAAAAATATCACGGTATTTTACCAGTTGATGAATTTCCTTCGTCACCACTTGCGTCATTGTCTTGATATTTTTCAATGTATCCTACATCATTATCTTCGATTTGGCCTACTAATTCTAACAGCATCTTTGGTAAAGCTGATGAACCTTCTGAGCCATTTTCTTGCTCAACCATATGGGTTAATATACCATGGTTTTCTTCAAGTCGTGTTACAAGTTTATCCAAGTCTTTTTTGGACTTATAACCTAGTAAGACTTGAGAAAAGAGCTAAAATAAAGAAAAACATAATATTAAGTTAGTCGAACATCATGTTTTATAACGGATTTTTCTAAATTTAACTTTTACCTTGTTTACAACTGTCATTTCACTTTGCAGCCCGCGACATTCTTCCTTGAAGCTTGCTATTGAACTATTTTTGTCGTTAACTGTATCTTCAAGTACGTTTACTTTATTTTCAAGTTCTTGAACTTTGTTGTTTAAATCTTCATTCCTGGAATTCAAAATATTAATAGATTAAAAACAGAATATAACATGTGTTATCTCGTCCTTAAGAAAATTATCATAAATTTTCTTTCGGGATCATCTTACTTTGAAATTTCAGCTTGAAGTAGTCCTTTCTGTTGCTCCAAATCTCGTACCAGGGCTTGTTTAGTTACCTCTGCTAACCTCGCTCTCTCCTCATATAGTCCGCGTAATGTTCTGATATTATTCAGTTGTCTTTCATATTCTTGTCTTAGATCTGTAGAGAGCATACTAGCTTCTCTGTCTGCAAGTGATTGTTCGATCTCGTTCAATTTGTTTTTGAGCTGAAAGTTACCAAGAGATAAAGAAATATTATTCAATATGGATAGAGAAAAAACGTATGCGGCCTACATACTACTTACTCTACTCTACTTTTTTAACCCGTCATCTTTCATGAAAATATAACTAATTTTTCATTGAGGTGTAGGGCATAATAATTTCGAACGGTTACAAACGTGATTGATAAAATACCTACATTATACATTTTTATCTATCTGCCAAAAGGACTGCGTTTAGTTAGGTGTAGATGTGTTATTCTAATTTTGCACTAAGTGTATCACAAACAATCGCTTCTTGCATCGAAGACATTAGCAAATGCAGACTTTGTTTGGTTAACACTTAAGTTATTTTTGATATCATGCGATTAATTGTTGTACCTAAAACATACTGTGTATAAAGTTAACATTATCTAGGACATTCTCAACACCAACACCAGACAGAAACCACTAGATTAGGAAGCTGTTTCGCAAGATACATCCCATCCGTGGCACAGATTCCCAAAAATAAACGACAACACCTTCCCGGAAGCTCGACTTCTCATTCTTTGAAATACTGCTACCTATTATGTATCTATTACAATTTCTCGGTAGTACATAATATGACGCTAATAATTGCCTAATCAATTTGGCAACGCATCAACTTGGCTTGGCAATGGCTGACGCGTTGTCATGTGGGTCCCTGACCGACCAACTTATTTGCACTTGCATGCGGTCGTTGGCTTGTAAACACTTTCCAATGGATAATTAATCACTTCATGTTTATTACTCTACGGTTTGGGCGGTGGAAATTGGAGCACACGTCAGCCAAGTGCCTAATCAAGTACCTGCTGAGCTAATTTTTCTACCAACTAAGTCCTAGTTTTTAAAAGAGGCGAAAAAATTTCTTTGTTTGATTATTAGTGAAGTATTTGACGAAACAAAATAATGAATGAAAATATGGGTTTTCTTGTAAATTATTACGAGTATGAATATTCCAAGATTTATTTAAGCCTTACAAAATTGTAAGAAGCCAGGTACTAGAATCCTATCAAAGAGTAATAATCCTTTAATTAAAAATAAAAAAATAAATAATCCTTTAATATAGAGCGTTAGGAAAGATTTATGTTCGAGTAGATTAAATTATTAAACACGTAATATTAGATAAGACTTATGACACTGTAAATAAACATCGTGAAACATTCAAAATAGTGTTTGGAAAAAAATTCGGTTGAATAAAATATATTGTGGAAAATCTTACCTCTAATAACTGATTTTCGCGCAGATTGATCATAGTTTTAGTTACCGCAATAACTTCTTTTAGCGCATTTATTTGTTTAATAGACTCTGTATTCTGTGCACTGAGTGATACTATATCAGAATTTGCTTCCTGAAGAGCTTTATTAGAATTAGCCAATTCAGACCTCAGTCTATTATTGTTTGTTTTTAGCTCCCCGACTTCTTCATTCATTTTTTCAATTATATTCAAGAAATCCTCGTACTCTGTGGAGGCCCGGCATGTTTCTGGTATTTCGATGTTGTTCGCTTGAAGCAAATCTTGAAGAATTTTATTCTGTTTCAATAGTTTCAACTTGGATTTCCTTTCCTCATTTAAAGCTTCCTCCAAATTCTTCTTCTCGGCTTTATGTCTGTCCAAAATGTTGCGTCTCTGCTCGCGCTTGATATCCAGCTGCTTTTTGAATTCATTGAGCTGCTCTTCTTTCCTTCTATTACGAGCATCTTGGTAATCGACGGTATCGTAGAAATCATCGTTATCATCATCGCGTGGACTGTCCCCCATTTCACTCTCACCGAGCGCGTTCACGTTTGGATTTAAACTGTTCTCTACCGTCGGACCGCTAAATACGTTTCCCATTTTGGAATAATTTTGTAAACAACACGCTACGTATAAAAGGTGAGTAGGTACACCGTGCTAAGACAAAGAACTGAAGTGAATTTCGATCGGCGTCACGGTGGAATCGGGATCCCGAAATAGCCGCCCCGTCAGCCCAGACATGCGGCGACGTTAAAAGTATGCGCAACGTACTGGCTTTATGGTATTCAGTGGCTCTGACGCTTTTTTATTTTAATGCTATTTAAAATATCCTAAAAATACATTTTCAGTTAACGGAGTACGTAGTGCATGAGTCGGTTGCATGTTTTTGTACATTATTTTGTCATTTTTCATCAGAAAAGGTGAAGCATATAGAAGATACCGTATAGATACCGTAATCCTTTTTAATCGTCAGTGGACGATAGATAAAGGCAATTAGTTTATACTAACTTTTGCCCGCGACTTCGTCCCCGGACAGGACGATTTTGACGAAATTTTCTGTCGGCATTCAAGGGGATGTGAGAATTATTTACATACACAATCCAAGACGGGCAGGACAACATCTATCGGGTCCGCTAGTTTTATTATATATAGTATAATATTAAAGCACAGGAGTTCCATTTTATCTATTATATATAAGTCGGGTTTTCCTTCCTGACGAATTTCCTCCTGAACGCACAAACCGATTTCCAAACATTACCACGCGGACGGAGTTGCGGGAAAAAGCTCTAACACTCATATTTTGTAAATTACGATTACATTATATCACTAGAACAGTAAATATAAAATTGTTCAATAGTGTTTACACGCGGTTTTCCCCTCGTAGAATTAGAACAAATGAATTATCTTATGGGAGTATTTAAACGAAATGAAATATACCTATACTCTAATAAAAGTCAGCTAATATTTCTGCGTTAGTATATCAAATTGTATAAAATCCGTTTAATAGTTTCGGTGCGATTTAAACAAACATCCAAACGAACCATTACAATTTTAATATCATAATAGCAAAACGTTTTACGCTAAACACTATTAATAAGTTACAACCGACAGGTTATTCTGTAATAGAGCTTCTCAATGTATAATACCATGGGAGATATTAAAAGAGAGCCAGTTGACGAATCTAAGACATTTGGACGGAATATGTCAGTTCCATATAAGCCTTCTGTCGGCTGAGTTTGACAAAACGCGACCAAATTACTTTAATCTCAAATCATGCTCTGTTTTAGCTTTCCTGATTGTACATACAATGATATACTTTGTATATTATATTGTCTCGTACATATACAAATATCTGCAAGACCGTATTCAAATCGGATCAGTAGTTTTCGTGTTAAGGAAAAAGTTTGATACAACGAACTCTTATCCCCTCTTTTGTCCCCTTAGGGGGGAAATTTTGTTTATAAACCAGATGCAAAATTAGAAGAAACTAAAATATCTGCGAAAACCTTATTCAAATCAAATTAGTAGTTTTCGTGTTGAAGAGAAAGTTTGATACCAACTTAAGTTTGTATAAAACTTTTTCTCTCCCCTTAGAGGGGTGGGGGGGGAGGAAATTATGCACCAGATTTTAAGTTGGAAGAAGACAAAACGAATCAGTAGTTTTCGAGTTAAAGAAAAAGTTTGATTGAGAATGACTCTTACTCCCTCTTTTTCCCCTTAGGGGGAGTTTTTGAACACTAAATGTTATGTTGGTAGAAGACAAATACAACTGTGAAAAACGCATCTCGTTAGAGAGGTGGGAAAAAAAAATTATACACAGATGTTAAGTTGACAGAAGAGGAATACAATTGTGAAAACCGCATTCAAATCGGATCAGTAGTTTTCGCGTGATACTGGAACAAACATACAGACAGAAAAAAACCGAACTACATTTTTGGCTTCTATATCGACGAGGAAAGACCCCGCTTATTATTTTTTTAATATCTTCAATGTTCGGTACTCTGCCTGATGGGGACGATTTAGAAAAGGCTTTCTTTTTATAGTTTTAATTCTTTTAATTTAAGTTTTCAATGTACAGAATTTCCATTTCTACAGTTTTATTATATGCATGTATATTGTATGTATATTCGGATGTTTCGAGTGTCCATGGGTGACGGCAGTTGCTTTCTATCAGGTAACCTGTTCTGCTCGCTAATAAGTTTTAATAATATTTTATGTTTTTATATCAATGTGACAAAAGTTGCGCCGAAGCCAGACTTCCCGCTTTTGGCACTATTTTCAGGGCGTTGAAAAAATTAGAAAAAATTAAGATACAGTTTTAAATGTGTTGGGACTTTACGCAAATTCATTGATTTTCAAATATTTAAAAAAACCAAAGCTTCATTGGTTTTACCTAATTTTTTGTAACATTTGTATTTTATATTGGCACATTTTCAGACAGTTCCTTAAACTTTTTAGATAAAAATACGAATCGATTGACACCTCGGTCATAATTTTTGTGCAAGGCTGGAAAATTCAACGAAAAGAAAGCTATATTTCTCGACTGGTATCTCGATTTATTGATTGATTTTTATGTCTGGCAACATTCTTTGTAATGTCAAACAAGATTGGAGAAAATGGAAAAAGCGATAGTGATTGATTCGCGTTTCTAAATATTTTTGAGGTTTTTGCTGTAAATTTAACGTAAAATTAATATTTTATACGTGTAAAAATGCCAACCTAATATTTTTACATGTTAAAAAACTGTTTAAATCTCTGTATCTGTAATCGAAGTAAATATAAGAGAATTGTCCCCATTGATTTTTTTTATTTTTAACAGTGGCTTTATTGTTAATAATAGCTATATTAAATCACTTTGTGTGTGACGTGGCTGTGCTAAAATACAAATTGGGATACAATATAATAATGTGAAATAGGAAATAATTGTTGTGATGGATGAAAGCAAAAAGAACTCCCCTTGTGAGGTAAAATTGCAATAATGTATTTGTAGATATTATAAACTTTACTATATCGATATTGGTAGATCATTCAAAATAAATGTCTACTAATCTTTCATAATTATGTTCATGGTATTGATAGTTTTTCTACTGTAGATCTTTCTAATGAAAAAAGCCATCAAAACCCTTACTAATACTTTCTTTATTTTTACAACTGCTTCAAGGGGAGGTATACATTCATTTTTGAAAAAGAAATTAAATAATTTAAAAATAGATGGCATTATGTAAGAAATTTTATTCTTCTTTTAAAAAGAGCTAGTATGTTGATAAAATAATATTTAGTTTATGTAGTTAGAATTTTATTGAATGAAACTTGCAAGTGCACTATGCTTCTTTTCTTTCTTTTGCTACTCTCTTTTTTTAGAAGTTAATAGTTTATACTTCTTTTTTTGTGTTTAACTGGTTTCTACATAAGTAGAATTTAAGATCATTGCTAGAATTCAACATTTTAGTTAACATGTGATACTAAAAGTGTTTTCTCTTATTAAATACTGTTGTACATTGTGGCAATGATTTTTTTATTCTCAATCATCTTTCCAACTTGATAGATTTATACTATTGTTACTATCAGGTTTGCAGGAACCGTGCGGATACGGAAATATTTAAAGAACTTGAACATTTACGGGAACACTTAGCTGAACGTGATTCACATGTTATAGCCCTCGAGACAGAGTTCTTAAAATACACAAACCGCATCAATGACTTAGAGGAGCAAGTCGGACATTGGAGAGAAAAGTACGAAAGGTTAGTGATGAAATAAATGAAAAAATTTCTGCAAATTGATCTTGTTAATAATTCAATTTTACACTTGAATCTTGATGTACCATTTTATTATTTGATAGATATGTTGCATCATATTGTATTGTAATATTATATTGTTGTATGTTATAGTCAGAGAAATTGGTTTTTGGAAAGATGGTGTAATTATCTTGTAAGCTCGCCATACAAACTGATAAAATAAAAAGCATTTCTTCATTTGACAGACATTCATTAATTATTTTATAATTTTAGCTAGAGTGTTTATATTGTTGTAACTCTTATAAACTTGCAGATATAACTCATTTGTTCTAGATGCTGTTATTAGGGGTTAATTTTTTATTTTGTTCATTGTATTCTACAAGTATGGATAAATGTACAACAAACAATATGTTTTCAGGTTATATGATTCCCACAAGAGGGTCCAGAAACTCAACCAAGTACTTGAAGATAAGTTGTTGCAAATGGTTGACAAGATGAAAGGGGAAAAAAGTCAACTAACTAAAGACATAGCAACACTGTCAGTGCGGCTAGCTGAATCCAAACATAATTATAGTATGCTACAAAAGGAAAATGTATGTTGCCGTATAAATAAGTCCTTTTTCATACAAATCTTTTACATTATTTTGACTTCAATTTACGTTAATTTCAGGAGAGGTATAAAAACGACATGAACTTAGCAATACAATTACTACAGTGTAAACCGGACAACTTTGTCTCACAAAAACTAGACAATGTAAGTAACTTTGTATTTTAAAAAGTATTTCAAATAATGTTTCTTATTTGACAATTCTTTTAGATTTTAGAACTTTCAAGACTTTATATTTTTGTGTTTGTTAAAGGTTCAGGAATTTAGTAATTAAAGAAGATTCTTGAAGTTGATTATAATTGTTGATACATAAAAATATATATGTATATGCTATTTTTGAATACATAATGTAATAAAACATGTTTTTGTTTTAGCTTCCTGTTGATACTCAAGCGAGAGTTTCTCAATATGTGATGTCCAAAACACCTAAAGCCACCAGTTCCAATCAATCCAAGAATGGTAACGATATTGACACTTTCGACGCAAGTGAGTACGAATTTAATATTTCTGCTTCACTTATGTCCAAAATCCTCGAGGACAGCATTCAAGATTCTGTAACAAAGCACTGTGATACATGCACTTGTTCGAAATCCCAGAGCAAGCCATTTTGCTACAATGAAAGTTATTATACTGTAGCGACACAAACACTCATGACGGGAGAATTCCAAGCGCCTCTATGCTCTCACTGCAACGCCGAAATAAAATCAATGAACTCTATCCTAAGTATCAGAAGTGATTCCCCTCATAAAATTACACTCGTAAACGAGAAGACTATCAACAAAGGCTTATACATACTACCGCACGACGAAACTCTTAAAGTAAACAATAATATTGATCATGAAATCAATGAAATCATGACACCCAATGATGTTCTAAATGAGCTATTGAAACCTGAGGAAAAGATGAGATTTGAACTCAATGGGCCCAAAGACAGTGTTTTGAAAATCAATGAAGATGTTAACGTTAAGAAAGTCGTTGCACCCCCTCCTATATCCTTGGAACCGTCTATTCATCACAAACTTTGCGATAGAACACGGAATTCAATTTCTAGTAAGAAGAGTAGTATTCAGGGTGCTTCTCATCACGACTTGCACGTTAAGGAACTTCCCAACGATAAAGAAGTGAAACCGGAAGCTCAGTACTTACTCCCAGACACCAATAAATGTGTACGGAAGGGCTCATTAGGTTCAATGGGCGTCCCGAGTCGTACGTCGTCCATAGCTAAGTCGACCGTAAGCACTCATAAATCTAATACGCAAGTTGGTCCCGGGCCAAGATTTTGTCACTTACGTATGCAGGCCGGCTCCAAAAATATTCTACTAGACAACGCCGAACCAGATGTACCGCCCGTGCTGTACAGACGCCAGAGCAAGTGCCACGAAAACACTATATTTAAAGATCTCACTGACGGTCTCGACAATTTTATAGACTTAGATAGAAATGACGATAATAAAAATGAGAATAAAAATGATAATGTTGTCGTTGAGAGTACATTGATCGACGTGCATGTGGATAGTAACAACAAGGAGGTAAGTTCTGAGGTTAAAAATGGTAATATTAATCCTATCCTACTTAATGTCTCTTCATCGCCTCTGCAACCGTTGAAAACGCACAATTTCCTAAATAGCACTGAATGCAATAATAACACGCAAGTCGGAAATCCTGAAAACGTATCTGAAATTGATACTCTACTCAGCGATTTAACTGCGCCACCTAAAACGTCGCCAGACAATAATGAAATAAATGAAGTAGCCAAACCAGAAGAGATCACAACTTCACACGATAATCAGGAGATAAAATTATTTAACTTCGATAGATACGAGCAAAGTAAAGTAGATAGTCAATTCGCTAGGCCCTTGAAAAAGATAGACATGTCTAAACTACATTCCATTGAAAACACAAAAATATCCAAAGATTGTCCACCTCTAGGTGATATAGAAAAGAACGTTTTGCCTAAGCCGTCCACTGCGAATATAGTTAACGTATATCCTAACCTAACTCAGACGCATTTAAAAGTCAACGAAACTAAGAAAGTTTTCACGAATGAGCAGAGCACAAGTTCTCTATCTAGCGATGATAGCGCAGCGATGCTACAGAAGCAGCAGCTACTTCGAGTAGCAGAATGGGTCGAGAAAAATCTAGAACAGAACAACATAAACGATCCTCTGGAAGAAGAGAGCTCTTATTCTACACGCATATCGCGAAGAGAGAGCAAAATAAATAGACTCACCGAAACATTGAATGAGCTAGCTCTAAACATGCCACATCCGGTCAGCAAATTCTCCAAATCATATTCCAGAGATGCTCGCACAAATTGGGTGCACAATCTTTCGCAGGAGCACAAACCGAATTCGAAGATAGCGAACGTCGTTAAAGAGACTATATTTCCCGTAGAAAGCGATGAGAAAACGGTCACCGAAGTGAACAATAAATACGCATCGCCTAATAGCGTCACTGAAAGCGACATCGCCAAGGATATACGCGAAGTTTTAAGCACCCAGAAGGGTGATAAGCGAATATCGCCCGAGGATTTGGCGCGGATGGAATGTAACGTGAAGAAGTTTCTGCTAAGCGGGCCGTACTGGGCCAATCGCAGTTCGTCTGCCAGGAGTCGCCGCACAAGCAGCAAGACTGAGACTGATGTATAAATTCCAAAGGAGGCATTCCATATTTTTATATTTGTATGTGTCTCGAGTAGCCACAGAGCGGCGAATGTTTGCGGTAACATCGTCTTAAATTTGTTAGAAAATAAAAAATCTGATGCTTCAATAGTATCATAAAATAGTAAAACTTTGTTGAGGAAACTGAAAGACTCAGAAGGAACTTTCCAGAGATTTTGACACATTCCAATACCTAGAAAATTCGCTGCTCTGTAAGTAAATGTGATGATAGGTGTAACCGTTGTCAGTTCGGTGTTAGATATTACCTTGTCTTTGAGCTACTAGTCTCTACGAGCATTAGTGTTTCCAGATGTGTTGTCGGCGACATATTTAGCTTGAATGTTGGTGTCCTGAGGTTTTCTTTCTCTGTCTCACATGTTGGCAGGAAAAGAGGGGGATAATCCAAATCGTTTAAGTTAAGTCTGTCGTCCGCCCAATTGTGAATGTTTGAATTAAGTGTCAAAGTACATTTCCACTTAGCTTAAAGTCATTAGCTATCGTTCCTACATTCGTTTATGGCTTGCCTTAGTAACCAAAGCTTTACTGGGCTTAACGAGTTTAGTTTACAAATCTGCAGATATTTACAAATTATTTCTAAAGTTAGCCCACCTTGCTGATTCTATTTATCACCTAATTGTAAGTATCGGTCGATTTCTTAGAATACACTAAGTGATAAGGCTGCCATTGATGTAATAAAGTGTAGCATAGATTCGAATTGACTCAGTATTATACGACATAAAATAGGTATGTCTATTAAGTGATACATCGAGGTTAAATTCACGTATGTACAAAATTATCTAGCACAAAGCTTCGTTCGTCTATTGATCCTATAATATATTTTTTATGAAATTTATATGATCCGATCTAGTGTTTAAAATGTTCCAAAATCCTATAAGCATTATTAATAAAGATGTTTACTTTGTGCCTCAGTCAAATATGTATCTTTTTCAAAGTAACAGACAAGCGTGGACGTGGAGTAAAATATTTTTTTATTACAATTTGAGGTAAATACTTTAAGTATTACTAGAGGTCGCCCTGTGGTCGAAATTCGACCATAAATATTTAAATTCATCGTGTAGAGGAGCTATAAAAAGTATAATCTATTCTCAATTCAATCACAGGCTTCAATTTGGCACAGAGGTCTCGTTAGTAGGACATTAAATTTTATTAAAAATAAACACAGATGTCAACCACAAACAATAGAATATTTCGTGTATGATTATCGTGTCATGTCAAAATATTGTAGTTTGCGTAGCGTTTTATTTATTAAAAATATGTAAGGTAAAAGCATATTTTAAAATAATATTGATATTCCACGCTCCTCCTCCATGACAACTATAATTCATGCTTTTACGTCTACGCGACATTCTTAAAAAGGGGTACAAAGTTTTCCGCTCCGCGTATTAATATATAGATTTTCAAATGTAGGTAATGGTTTGTAGTTTAATATATTTAACGCTCAACTGGTTCTTTTTGATAGATTAGAATAATAGAGGTGAGAATATGCTAAGTCGACAAACATGACGCTTTGACAGTCCGCTAGTGTGTGTTGAGCCTAATAAACAGTTGCCTCGCAAGAAAAAATTTGATAACATAAAATTTAGCTTTACGAAATTAATTTACTACACAGCTTCCGTCCTTTGTGCAAATATATTGTTAAATTAACGAAATTATATTGACTTTAAAGTGGCCGGTCGAGCGAACTATTTTTGTAAATTGATGGTGATTTTCCGTTGTATAAACGAGATTTTTATTGGGTTTATAAAATGTGTAATTAATGACTGTAGGACCACGCAACGACGTGCAAGATTTATATAGTGACGTGAATTGTGTTTAAATAGAATGAGAAAATTCTAGAGCCAGAAAGTTCTGAAAACAATATCGGAATATGACGGCCACGAAGGATGAATTTCCTATGCTTCGTCTGGCCGCACTTTATCCGAATTTCTGATCAGAAAAATTCGAACGCCTGTCAGATACCATACAAAAATGAGAAGTTTTGAATCTTTACTCAAATGCTGTGTATGGTAATTATGAGACGGCATTGTATATTTGATGTTGTAATTCTTTTTCTATTTTCTTTACTTTGTAGTCTGTTACTGTACGTAATAAATAAATCGCACGCTTAAAAAATAAGTAAATCGAAATCACCCGTTGTGGAAATTAAAGCTGACGAAATTTAGTGATAATTTCCTACAAGTGCTACACGTTTTTCGCTTCTTTGTAGAATCGCCTAACAAAATGTATGGAAATGATATATAAGGCGTATCGAACGCTTATGCCATTTAAATAAATTTTGTTGGCGATTCTACAAAGTAGCGAAAATGTTTAGATCTTGGCTAACCCCCGGGTGATTTTGAGTTACTGTTTAAAGGTGCGAAATAGTATGCGGAGTCTACGACAAAACATATGAACAGAGTGCGTTCCGCGCGAAACGTCAGAATTAGAATAATGTGCGACCCGGCCAAAACTTTGATAGCGCGATGCAGGATTGTTGTTTGTCCGCCACACTTTAACTCGACTCGGTAAAGGAGGATTACATTTTAAGCATTACGTCGGATCATTAGGGAGTGCTTTAAATATACAGAGTAAATTATAAATCGGCTTAGGTACATACGTTTCTCTGTACTCACATGTATTATAATGATTCCGTCGATTAAAACAAATATGCCATGCTTCTGCTGTCACCAAAAATGTATATCTAAATATTTTATTACAGTATTTAATTATCCCCTTAACTTTGAAAATATTAACTCCAAATAAAGCACAATGTATGTTGTCTTTAGCTCTATGTACGTTTTTAGACCAGCCCCCTTAGACAAGTATCAAGCGAGTATCGTTTACGATAATCGCTTGGCGTGGTTTTGTATGGGATTGACATAAACGAACGAAAAGTCACGTGATCTAGTCGAGTTCGAATATGTCAATCTCATACAAAACAAGCGAAGCGATTATCATAAACGTTAATCGCTTGCCTCTTGTCTAGGACGTCTGAACAGAAACTAATGAGCTACAGGATGTAAAGAATTTAAGGGATAAAACATAACGTGTCTACTGCGAAAGTAGCAACGCTGAAAGAGTATTTTTTTTAAATTGTATGGGGAAAATCGTAACGCTTACTCCCGTACACACTGAACCAAAAAGATCAAATGCGTCTTGAACTCGTATACGAAGAGTTTCGTCCCAATAGATGCGTGTAAAACGAAATTTATTGAATGCAAATTATTATGATACTGGGCTAAAAGATATACAGAATGACAAAAGATCTCTGAATTCTATTGAGAAATAAGTAAGATTAGCATTTTAGGTTTTCTACCCATGTCTTTATCTCAAAAAGTAATTTAGTAAAACTTTGTATGCAGCTTATAGACATTGACGTCACAATCAATATCGGATCTCTCTTTCTGAATGAATTGATTTAAAGGCTTGTGACTTTGTTGTTTTTTAATTTAAACAAAAAAAAATTTGAATACATCGTTTTTCAATAGCGATAAATTTATTTAAAGAAAGAAAAAAAAATGCATATTCCATAATACTGGACAGCAAAAATGGGTAAACTTGTCATTGAAAATTTGATGGATCCACCACCATCATGGTGTATCACGATAGCACGATGTATACAACCAGCAGCGACATCTATTATTATCAAAAGATAAAATTAGCAAAAATCAAGATTTTTTTATTTTATCTTTAGTATTTTTTCCGTTTTTACACTTTGAATTTAAAAACTTAAAAAATTACTCTTTCAGCGCTGACAAACACACCCTAAAATATTATCCTCTGTTATGTTACACCCTATAATATATTCTTGGGTAAATATTTTTGGTTAAGGTGCGTGTTTTGTGAGGCGTTACTTATCTGCTAGAATGGAGTATATTTTTTAATCTGAAGAGTAATGTTTGCTTTTAGACTACAATTGCCACACTAGTAATACTTGAGCACAATTCTAGTTTTATATAATTTTTAACGTAGCTGTTTTTATAATGATTTATGTGATCTTATGTCACTTTGATTTTGTTACTTTATAGCTTTGTACGGTACAAAATGGATTAACATTCCTTGAAAAATCGTATAAAAAATATGAATAAGACGATATAAACATACGGCAAGTAAAATATTTTTTGTTGTATAAATTGGTTCGTGTATAGATGTAGAGTACTCTTGTGTATCTTTTAGTTTTACTATATTTTTGATGTTTTGTCCTTTAATATTGTGATCATTATACCCAACGAATAACATGCCATAAATAATGTGCATAGTGTTATTTTTGTTTTTTTTTTTATTTTTTTACTGTATATCGTACACGATTTTAACATTGTTTACCAAAAAATTTAAAGGAGACGCTGCATTCGATTGTAGGTCTCTTTGGTGGGGTGCGGTGTAAGCGCGGAGGGTACGCGTGCGGGGCCTCGCTATTGGTCTGTTTTACGTTAATATTGCACACGTTAGTTTGCCCCTCCAATTTTTTAAGCGATCTCATAGTCGTGCACGATATATACCTGTATAAATCTATTCTCGTTATAAAGCGAGTGAATTAATAACGAAATACTTATAGGTCATTGTTATGACCAGAAATAATATTTTACAGATAATGGTATGGGGCTTAATATGTCATATTTTATTGAATTGCAGTTTGTGATTCATAACATTCGTCTATGAATGTGGGACAGTTAGCCACCTATTTAGTGTAAATCTTTACTCAAAATATGCAACTTTATCAGGACTCAATAAACATTTTTTTCGCACAAGCCGATTTCACAATCACTTTTTTTTATTTTTTTTAAATAGTCTTTTTTTGGCATTCCTTTATTTAATCACTCGCTAGTGACGTGAATACGTTTATTCTTCTTCAATTAAAATAAAATCTTGTCGAACTTTTGGAACGAGAGTGGTTTAAAGAAAGGCCTAGTCAGCAATGTCGAGTTTCCTTTGGATGTAAAAAAAATCCTCAAAGTCAACTAGCGCGAGTCTGGTTTATTGGCATATGCTAACCCCCTTATTCATAAAAATATTTAAGCAATGTTTAACTGATCAAGGCTGGGTGATACCCGGGGCGGAAGCTGGTGGTTTTACCCCATCAAAGATGGTGTCACCCCTCTCCTAGTTAAAACGTCCTTTTACCTGTGTTTTATATACCGATTTCTGTGACAGCGAAGCACAGGATAGCGTTTGAATTATGACATATTAGAAATCTGCGTAAAAATGTGAAAGTGATTTTTTTGTATGTTAATGCTTTTATTATTTTATTGTTTGCATATTCTTAAAGATGGGTCGCACCCGGGGCGGGCCGCCCCCGTTAGTTAAACAATGCTTAAATATTTGTATGACTAAGGGGGTAAGTGTTTATTATTATGGAGAGTAAGGCAAGTATAAGGGAGGTAAGTGTTTTTTAAAAGGAGCACTTCATGATTAAGCTCCTGATATGTATCAAATTGTTAAAATATATCTGCCAGATAATTTTTCCGAACGGGAGTATTAGTACCAGAAATTTTATCTAGATTGCCTTATCTGATACGTGTTGAACCGAAATTACGGTATTTGGTAGGTACATGAGATGTGGATAGGCTCCCCGGCACTTTATAATGGGTTAAGATCAATTAACAAATGTGCTATCATCTTTAAAGTATAACATGACATTGTAGTTAATATTTAGTTAAATCCTGGGTTTAATATTAACCTAGACTGGCGCTAGTGGGCCACAGTTTCTTATTTACACTGGGTTAAGGCTGATGTCTCGTGTGTATGTATAGATAGGATATTTGTAATTGAAATTATGTGTTCGTGGTACGAATGCAAAGAATATCCCAAAAATTTATCAAAAAAGACATTGAAATATGATGCTGTACTTAACATTTCTCATTACTATATACTTCAATGTAAATTAAAAAGCAAGTGATGGTTTTTGAGTTTTTTTAACAGGAGATTCAATTTAACACTTGCGAGTAGCTAACGTCTACAGTTTAAAAACAACACGGAAGGGATGTTTTGTTTTTTATATCTCTCTTTCGAAGTTGGCTGGTATAGAATGCCCTAAGTCTGCCATTATATGTTGTGCAAATAAAAAATATCAAAAATAATAAACTCCTATCAATAAACCTCAGAAACGAACAAAACTACCGTAGAAGCGTTCATATCACGAAAGGGTTTTGGAAACTATGTAAAGTGATATTATGCAATTTTTGTTATTTTATTTTTATTGAATTCCAGATCTGCTTGTTATTTTATTTTGTCTTTCTGCTAAGGCTGGTCCATTGTAAGCTTCAGCGATTGTAAACGTATTTATTTATTAAATATTTAAAAATGAATTAACTGTTTCATTCGTGGCCTGAAAGTTAGTATAAGAAAACATAGCAAGTTTAAAAGTCTTAAAGAAGCTAGTTAACAATCTAACCATTGCTATTTAAAAATTAAGAAATGTATATTTTTAGAAAGGTTGATTAAGCCCTTCATTTTTGCACCCTATTCGACCTAAATGGGCAGCAAAAAAATTTTGGAACCGCACTTTTGACTTTTAAATCAGCCATTTTTATTTTTTTAATGTACCCAATGTCACTTGCGCTATCAAAATGAATCTAACGATGCCTCATACGCTAAGATCCATCAGGCCGTTTAGGCTGCAGAGCGTGCCAAACAATTATACATACATACTCTCGAAAAATATCTGCGAAAAATCTTGTGCGTAGTCGGGTAAAAAGGGAGACGTTTTTACTCGAGGCTATTTTTCAAGCTAGGCTAGCAAGCCAGTGTCTCATGCCTGTAAGCTAGCAAGCTAGTACTTCTGGTCTCGTGTAAACAAAACAAGTTTACACGAGATTAGCTAATAAACTAATTAAACTACATATTGAATAATTGGCATTGGTTCCCAACTGGTGGTCCGCAGGAGCCAAAGTATGGTACGCGAGTGTTTTCAATTTGCATCTAATATCAGTCCTAATTATAAGAATTGCTGACATCGTAAGGAAGTTGCAAGCTCAGAAACTCCATGACTACCAAAATACTAAAGTTTACTTTTAACATTTCCTTCGAACTTTCTGTTAAAGCACGTTAAAGCTTGTCAATAAGAAAAACATCTACTGAAAAGGGGTCTCTGACCACAGAATACATAAAATTTTCCTGACCACAACAAGAAAAAAAGATTGGGAACCCGTTCTTAATGCGGTCAGCGGTGGTTACTACCCGTGAAATAGATTCTAAAAGTAAGGGCTTATCTCTTACAACACTAAAGTTTTCCAAAATCATACGCCCATTGTCTGCTAACCTTGGTGCATGTATTGTTTGAACATCATCTTGTACAATTTCACCTTGGATTGGAGATAGATATGTATTGCCTGTATTTGTGGGTTCATTTACATGGGTAATGCTGTTTAACCTTATAGGTATATTTAGGTAAATTATATTACTGTTTTGAGTAACTTACCAAATAAGAGTTTTTTTGCATAAATATTATCATCGATCGATCATTTAGAACCGTAAAAAATATTTGAAATAAAAAAAATATTTATTTATTATTAGCTAGACGAAAAACTGTAATAAATATTTAAAACTGTATAACTGTATAAATAGTTCGTGTTTTGGAAGTCGTTTAAAAAAATTGTGATTTTTCTAATGATACAATTGATTATGAGGAACCAGTTAAGGATCTTCCACTCGTTTTTTATTGACCCTGAGATTTTTAAATCGAGTTGGGTCAAATATGCATTTTGCAATGTATGTAACACATTAACTTGAACCGTCAAATTTTTAGCTTTTAATCGAAACAAACCTTGTAACTTGCTTTCATCATCTGGCTGATAATCTGGAGTACACATAAATTAAAAGCAATAAGATCATCCTATGCGAGCGTAAACAATCACGCTCGTAGTCTCGCAGACTTTTGCAACAACAATGTCCATACAGTCCATACCAATGGCAATCCATACCAATATTATAAATGCAAAAGTGTGACTGTCTGTCGTATCAGTTTTGTTACCTACAGCTCTTCACGCCCAAACCGCTGAACCAATTTGCTGAAATTTAGCACGGATATGTCCATGTTAAATGTCAGAAAGCTTTGCACACTTGTTTCTCCACTTCTTCTTCTTCTTCTTTAAACATGGCCTCCCTCAGTTTCTCCACTTGACCTTCATTACATAGAGCAAAGTCTCGAACCACTCTGACACTGGCAACTTCCCGAGTCCGCCATTATAAAATAAGAAGAAGAGTTTTGGCGGGATGTAAAAAAGTGATGTTTTGTTTTTATATTTCTTCGCTAAATTTGTGTTGTTTCGGGTTTTAATGCGTTATAGTGGTAGAATATCAACCATTAAATATTCGTTACCATGATCAAGTGTGACCAAGTGATACAACTAATTATAACAAGGAACGTCCTATTTTATGTATCCCTCTAAAACTCCATTCGATTATTTACCTTGACTTTGACTCGACTTAAGACTTGATATTATGTAACGTTGCTAAAAATATTATTGTAGCAAGGTAATTGATTTCCCGCTTTTACTAGACACTGGTTATATAGCCGTAGTGCCATATAAATATAAAAGAAGAAGAGTTCCGGGGAAGGATATAAGTTATTTTTTATCCTGTAAAAACGTACGCATACGAGTGCGCCTGTCGTCTTGATGTTTAATTTATAAATAATAGAAAGAAAAAATAGGTAACTGCGGCAAAACAATTAAACTTAGATGGATAACTGGGTAATTTAATTTCACCACGGGAAATAGTTCAAGCGTCCCTTCTTCTCACTCATTAAGTTTATCTGTGTCGCTACCGCAACTTAGCGGTTAAGATCCTCCATTAGATTCCTCATTGTTGGGAAAAATCTGAAACACATTATGAGCCGTGCGTGCAACAGCTGTACCACAACAGACAACGAACCAGTATATCAACTACAAAACACAAATCGGCGCGGGACGACTCTGACAGTATCATGCTTCGAACTGCAACGCAACGCAGAGTCTTAAGAGAGATATTAAGTCAAACCTATCAACGTTCAAGAGAAATGGCAATGAAAACAATGCGGACTTCAAAGTGAAAAAACAAGCCTCTAAGGCCCGTATTAATAATCAGAGCATCATCAAAAAAAATTGAGATGCTGTTTTAACATACTTTTATGAAGGAAGTCATCTCAAAATCTATTTATCAAGTTCTTAACGATTAAGCACTGACTATAAATACGGGCCTTAGCATCTAAGCAAACTCTCTAAATCAAACCTATCAATTTCGAAATGTCGGGTCACTGGCATTCTGTGCATTGAGATGTCACAAGTTCGAAAAAAAAGTCAAGTTAGAAATAATACTTGCAATTCGGGATACTGGTCCGTTCTGTCTACTGCGGTCGTAGCGGTAAGTTCACATTTCGGCGCGGCCGGCGTGAGAATTCGCTGACATAATGCACCGCCGACCTCAACCTTCGAAAACGTGCGACAATTCGGAGCAAAGCCGTCGCATTTTCTTGATTTGTTGCCATTGTTTAACCCTATTTCTCGAGCTTAAACCCTAAAATAATTCAAACACTGTGCGAAATATGTTGTCAAATTTTTTGCAGGTGACCTACAATTCTTGAGATTAATTCTCAAGCAGTAGGTATAACTTTATAGTCAGACATTTCTTATAAGTGTAGGCTCTTTATACTGCCTAACATAGTTATTGCTTTTGCTCAGCAGTGGGAAAGTATAGGCTATTAAAAAAAAGTACTCAGAAAATCTGTTGACCTCCTAGAAGACAAGGACGCTGGCGCCCATAGGCCAAGTCCTATACTGCCTGTTATTATTATTATTTTATATTTTAGGGGGCAAACGAGAAGTCGGGTTACCTGATAGAAAGTAAATGCCGTAGCAAGTGCGTTGCCTGACTACCGGTAAACTCACTCACTGTACGAAACACAGCACAACACCCTTTCACGCCAGTTTTTATGTGAGGCCGTGGTATCACTCCGGTCGAGCCGGCCCATTCGTGCCGAAGATGGCTCACCCACAGCATTGAGCATAAGTATTATGTACTTGAGATCGGAAAATGTCTCATTGGTACACGCCTCCACTCGTTTTCGAATCTGTACGCTCTCGAGTGTCTTACCCGCTAGGCTACGGACGCTCTATCCAGGCTCGCCGAATACGCGCAGAAAACGATAGATACATTTTTCCATAGCAACGACTACTTAATCAATCAACAAATCCATCTTAATAGGATCGGCCGTTTAATCATAAGGCAGACAGATAGACTTATGACTTGTTTCACCGCTTACTGATAAAGTTTCTGATAGGCTATCAAAAACCTTTTTGACAGATTCTCCATACAACATCTGTCAAATAAAGTTGTGGATAGACTATCTATGAGCAATGAAACAAGCCCTTAGTTTCGCGTTTTAAGATTAAAGTGGATGAAGCAAATAACTAATATTTTACAACATTTAAGCAATTACATCATCTAGTTGTATACTAGAGGCCACATTAATTGTTCACAAACCATTCCTAGTCCAAAACTCTATGTAAAAAACGTCAAATTTATTATAAAATAAATTAATTTCTGCTCCATGTATGTCTTTATCTGGCTAAGGATATTAATGAGGGTAACCTCACCGCGATGGCAATGACCTTATTTCCCGGTAGAAAGTGTAGAGATACCTTAGGGTCGTTACAGAGGCACGCCAGTAGGAACTATGCACCATATGGCGCGTGTCGCACGGACGTTCACACCGTGGATAATTCATCATCTCACATCACACCATGAAATTCCTATGGGAGCTAGGACCTACAGGTTATAATTTGGTCTGAGGGATTATTGTTCTGTTTGCTTTGATGTTGGGGTAGCTCATTTACTTATGTTGTTAGCCCTTTGGTTCGTATCTATCTATTGTAATGATACGAAAAATTAACTAGCATTAGTCCACTCAAGTTAACCATGCATTCCCAGCTGATTATTTCTGTAATCTGGCAGGTGGCAATCAGAACCAACTAATCGAGTCAAAATCACAAATCCTTATTGTCTCGTGTACACGTATTTAGTAGATAAGTAGTTAACTAAATCTTAAGTGACTTAACTTGCCACTTGCTACTAAATTTTGTGTTTATATGCAATTAAAAACTTTAAATTAAGTTAAAATTAGTTACCTACTTATCTACTTAACACGTGTAAACAAGACAATACTGTGCCAAAGTTGACTTGGGACCTACCCGCGACGAAATTTAACAGAAGAAAGGTTAGATATAAAAATCATATTGCTTCCTAAGCATAGCGGAAAAACAACAAAGCATTGCCTGATATAACGACGACTGAAACCCAAAAGAATTAAAATTGATGACCGTAATATATCATTAATGATGAGTCTGCCCTTGGTATTTTTAAAACAAAACGTTAAACCTTTTGAATTCGAAAGATCTTCAGACAGGATTAGCGGAGTTAATCGCTTTCCAAGGTAGAGTTCCTTCCTTCTATTACTTCTATATTCACCTTATTATTTTATGTGTGATTAGGATCGCAACCAGTTGCCTCGTAACATAATTTTGCTCGAATATTAATCAAATCAAATCAATTTTATTTGCAAGGAAACAATAAGGTGTTAGTATTTTACATTTCCACATATTCTTCTACATTATAGTGAAATATTAGAGTATAATGAGTTAATTGTACACGCATACTCGTTTAAATATCTGCCATGCATCTCCTAATTTATTATAACATTATTATTACGTTTTCGTTTTAATATATGAAGCAGAATAAATATTAAAAAATATATTCTCTATTAGATGATTCCCGCAACTCTGCTGTGCTAAAATTAGCTAATCGCGCGGCAACGGTACATTTTTCCGGGATAAAAAGTGTCCTTGTCCCCGGAACTCAAATTCCAATTTCAATTCCAAAAACCAATTTCAGCAAAATCGTTTCAGCGGTTTAGGCGTGAAGAGGTAACAAACAGATAGTTTTTCGTTTTTATAATATTAGTAAGAGTATGAAGTCAAGAAGTATGGACAATCTGCGGATTCGCTCGCGTGGGATTCGCGTAAAATTCTTCCAAGACCATAAACAGCCTATGTTACTCTCCATTCTTTCACCTAAGCCTATGCCAATCAAGTCCATATATACGTATGTATGTACAATTGTTTGGCACGCTCTGCAGCCTGAACGGCTTGATTTTAACGTATGACGTATCGTTAAATTTGTCTTGAAAACGCAAGTGACACTGGGTATATAAAAAAATGAAAAAATCTAAATGGCGGATTTTGAAGTTTTGTAAAGAATTACATTCACATCAATTCAATACACCGCTCTGCAACTCTACAATATTTCTCTACAAGTGACATGAATTGTCATAGACCTATATAAATTCGTTCAACAATTCTAGAAATAATTATACATAACTTGGTGTTTAGTTTGCAATGATTCTTGCAGTCGGGTTTTCTGTTTTAGAACATTTAGCTTGTTGCAAGTTTGCATCCAAACTAGGCGCCAGTTTACTCGACACCGTACAAATTTACGCGAAATTGTAACAGTACATGGCGCCACTTTTCAACCTGATTTAAAAACAATTATCCATTGTATTTATTGATGGTTCGTCAGTTATTCGCGGGTTGTGCAATACAACGCTTAGCTGGCTCTCAACGAAGCTCTTAATTGTAACTTTTTTACACGATTAGTTCCAAACTCCAAGTTCAACAGTTTATGGTCATTCTCTTAATTAACTTGATAATATAACAAGAGAATTTCTTTTTATAATTATTTATATCTTATTATATACTAGCGAAGCGCAGCTTTATACCGGCTCGCACATTTTTTAAATGCAGTGACATCGGGTTTTCCATAGTATTCTCTGAATGTGACAGATTTTTTTTGATAAAATTTTACGGTTCTGGGTACATTCGGTTAGTTTAGTTTATCTTTACAGTGTGATGATGATCTTTACAGATGTGTTATCTTAGCTCATAGATGGCGTTAGTAGTACAATATTATGTTTTGTTATTATCGATAGTATTATTTATATTTTATTTTTAAAACGTCTAGACACTCACACAAATTACTATGCTAGAGTTCAAAGTGAGTCCAAACCTACAGCTTTGTATATTTTTTTCGTAGAGTGTACCACAAACATGTACGGGGAGTGGGATATAAACTAAAGAGGACTCGCTTCGCTCGCCCAGTAATTCTTATGTGTGTTCGTTACGGAACTCCTCTCAAACGACTAGAACGATTTTGATGAATTTTTCTGTCTGTGTACAAGGGGCCAAGACGAAGATGCGCACAACATGAGCGTCAACTCCTACTGTTGGTTGGAACATTTGATTGCGGAATTGGATTGCGGAAGTCGCCGTCCATTGCACGAGCCCTTTTGGTAGAAGACCGTCCAGTGCCCAGGATAGCTCACCCAAGCGGTAATTGTCATAGACAAATTTCGCGCGGACGGATCACTGGGTCGCTGCAGTTTTCGCGTCAGGCGGGTCCAGTGGTCCAGTGATACACACCATTGGGTTCTAGTGGGTAGCTCCCTGGTGTCCCACATATCCCGACTGCCCCTCCCCCCAGGCTGTCCAGAATGCATCAAGCATTTCCCAACGTTAAAAAGGAGCTTAAGCGCTGTTTTGCCGGTGCCGCTTCTTAGACGGCATCTTTATAATATTTGATCGAAGGTTACAGGTATTAATAATTATTATAGTTTGCTTGGTTTGCCGGATGAAAAACAGAGATGGCGCGCCGGAACCATAGACAAACCAAAAATGATAGTTTTGACAAATTTTATGGATCTATGGTTTACTGCAAATGACATATTATTTTGTTGTATTTTCAGATCTTATCAGAAATTACCTTTTTTTTATTATTTTAAATCAGTAAATATTAAAGTAACTAATTTCGATGACTTTCCGATTTCCGCCGTTTGCTATTTAAACAGTAGGTAAGACTACCAATAATACTGATGCTTACTGCTGACTTTAGTAAATTATTTATGATGAGATTCGCTGGGGTAAGACCAACAAATATATTGATAAACGGCAAAGATCGGATTTTATGACTAAATTGATTGTCCTACCTTCAAGCACATTATGAAATTAACAATCATATTTTACACATTTTTATATAGTTTTCATCTATACATATAATAAAACAGTAAAATTGGAATGTCTATACATTTAATATTTTTATAAAATAATCAATATGGGGGTGCTAAGAAACAGTAATAGAACACATATCGACAAAAAAAGTTGTCGGTCTGTTTATCTGTTTGTACGTGAAATGCGGCGCGTGGTACATGCTGACAAGCGATTCCCTTAAATCGTGAAATACTGAAGTGAATTTGTCTCGTAGTTATACATAGTCAATTCACCTTACTAATGCTATATTTCAGAATTAAACATTTCAGTTTCCATTCTGAGGTTTATAGTAAACCATGTCATCCCAAGACCTAACCGCGGAAGCTGAGGCCCTGCGGAGGAGGTGCGGGTGTCTCCGCGCTAGTGACATGCTGAAGGAGGCTCTCGCTGGGTTCCCCACTCCCCCACCACCGCCCCCCAGCCCCAGTGTAGATGATGTGGTTGTTCCCGACACGGTATGTCCGACTTGACGATATTCTGTTCAGGGATTTTAAAAGAGTGGTAATGAAGGAATAATTTAGGGCATGTGATAGAAAACTCCTAAGGAGTCCTACGAGGAATGGAAGCCAGTTTCGCCAAGCTGGATTGAGTTGGCGCCGTTTAGATGTTTCTACTATTGGCAGATATAATATTTATGATTAAAAAAAACTCTAGAGTCTTAGTGAGTTTTCTATCCATACTAATGTTATAAATGGGATAGTGTTTTTGTTTTCGTCCTTCACACCTAAGCACACAACACACCTAAACCATCGACGTCGTCGATATTTGTTGGCAACATTTGACACATGTGTCAGCGACATGCGTGAGTCCCTGTCATGTCCTCCGGCTTGTGCCGCGGTTAAATGTCGGCAGTTCCAATGTGTGTGTGCTTAGTGAAGCAACTAATCGATTGATTGATTTTCGGCAAGGACTTGTGGAAAGAATTGTAAATAACCTTTTTCGAATAGAGCTAACAAGAATATTTGTATTTTTACGCAATTTGTAAAGGCAAAAGCTAGTAGCTAGTATTTAACTAAATCATTGGTCAAATCATCCTGGTGTTCCCATAAAAAGGTTGAAATCTACAAGTCATAAAAACTAGTATTATCACTGCTGCTAAAGTCATATTATATTTAAATAAAGTATTAAAATACCTAATGCTGTTGAAATAAACATTTCCGTAATTAATTTTAGAGATACCCCCCTTGTATATCTGTATACTGCGCTCAAGAGGGAAAGCCTCATCGAATTAAAGGGCCAACTGCCATTGAACCACTGAAGGAGCCCAAGGACGTGGACGACACCGAAGAGGTAGGTCTATGATATAAAAAATATTTGTTATGCTCATTCGGCCTCACCACAATCTATATGCGGAAAACTTTGTACCCCTTTTTACGAAAAACGCGTAGACCAAAAGCATGAAATTAGTTATAGTTGATATGGAGGAGGAGCGTGGAATTCCAATATTACCTATTTTAAAATATGCTTTAATCTCGTATATTGACATACGCTAATCATACACAACATACTCTTTTCTTTATGGTTGAAGTCTTAACGGAGACCTTTATGCCAAATTTGAGTCTGTGATTGAATTGAGAAATATTTATGGTCGAATTTCGACCTCTTGTATATTTAAATACCTGTTGAACAGCTAGCCACTGTTGCTCGCGTCTTGCGCGTTGAAGCAAACAAAAAAACTCCTTTTATTATTGGCATAGATAATTTTGTAAAAACTACTTTAACGGGATTTTAAATCTTTTCTGGAAGGAAAGATTATTATCATAAATTAAAAAAGAACGTCGGTCATTTTGATTCGCTCTCTAAAATAAATTCCGTGGTGGTTAGTAACACGTCAACTACTAATAATTTAAGATAGCTATTAGTACTTGATCGATTACGTCATAATGGAGTAACTAATGTATTAATGAGACATTTTCCGATCTCAAGTACATGCCATGCTTTGGCACGAATGGGCCGGATCGACCGGAGTAATACCACGGCCTCACAGAAAACTGGCGTGAAACGGCGTTTTTCTGTGTTTCGTTCAGTGAGTGAGTTAACCGGGGACCAATCCCCTTTCCCTATTCCCTTATAAAGGCGGGCAACACACTTGCGACTCTTCCGATGTCACGAGTGTCCATGGGCGACAGCAGTTGCTTTCCATCAACTAACCCGTCTGCTCGCATGCCCCCTAAATTGAGCCAGTATTTGTCTATTTATAAATTACCTTTTACATAAAGCTCAGCTATATTGAGACAAAAAAAAGTTCTGTTATACATACAGCATAGCTCTACACGCATAGAGCCTAGAGGGAGAGATAATCTCTAGAACAGTCGTGACCGCTATCAGCTTATCAGACGGTTCCTGGAGGACATAATACTCCTACGTTATGTCATGACTGATATTAAACGACTTTTCCTAAAACGCACCCGTTTTAAAAGTTTTTTTATGATACCTGTTTTAGGGGGCAAGCAACCAGACTGGTTACCTGATTGAAAGCAACTGCCGTCGCCAATGGAGACTCGCGACATCCGAAGAGTCGCAAGTGCGTTGCCGGCCTTTATGAGGGAATGGGAATAGGGATAGGGGGATTAGAGAAGTCGGGCCAACGTAACACACAGTTCAGTGAATGAGTTTACACTCACTGAACTGAACACAGCATAACGCCGTTTCACGCTAGTTTTCTGTGAGGCCGTGGTATGACTCCGGTTGAGCCGGCCCATTTTTGCCGAAGCATGTCTCTCCCACGGCAATGAGCATCAGTATTATCTACTTGAGATCGGAAAAGGTCTCATTGGTATACACCTTCACCGGCGTTTGAACCTGCACCCTCTCGAGTCGAACTAAAAATTACTTACCCATTAGGCCACGGACGCTGACAAGTAGAAAACTGGACTTTTTAATGCTACCATTTATTGTATTTTAATATAGACTACTATGCTTTCAAAGAAGATGATTCATTGCCTGATTGCGGATTAGGTAATTGGTCGAGCTCCCATCGAATGCATACGAGCTGTTAGTTTTCTTGTGTAATGTTATTACAAAAGGGGAATATGCGTTTGTTTATTGCTTTGATTGTCCCATTAAAGCCCTAAATTGACATTAAATTTTTTTTTATTCGGAGTAATTAAAACATTTCCGAACGTCGTAACTACGGTGCCTACCATCGGTGCGGGAACTAACCCGGCGAGAAGAACCGGCGTAAGAAACTAGCACAGGTCCCCATAATTTACTAAAAAGATGGAAAAAATTATATTGTATCTTAAAGCTAATTTGAGAAACAAATAAAAATTGTTTTAACTTATATAACTGTAAGTTAAAAAAATCAATTTAATGTAATTAAGTCATAGGAAGAAAAAAAACTAAAGTTACAAAATTGTAATTCAGAACTTTTTGTTACAAATTGTAATTCAGAACTTTTTGTTACAAACTGTAAATTAAAACAGAAAAAAGCTACAACACTTCAGTTTTGGCCTAGGCTCAGTTGAAATCATGAAGAGTAACACAGGCTACTTTTAGGCGTAAAAAACATCACGTTTCCAAGTCAATTTACGGAAATCTACCGGGTAGCCAATTAACCATGCACTTGATTCTTTTAAATGTTATAAGTGGAAAGGTGATGCAACAATAATGTAAGGCAGTAGGTACCGTCGTAAAGTATTTCGTGTAACGATCCGATACCATCTCATTGGGTTAAGGTCGTTACACACCGCACACGTCCGCGTCTCGGATTAGCGAGTTTTAGCCAAAATTGAAGACAAGTGGAAGGAGCAGATAACTAACGCTTAAAGTTGCCGGATTTTTAACCGACTTCCAAAAAAGCAGGAGGTTTCTCAATTCGACCGTATATATGTTATTTTTTCTTTGGCCGCTTTAAGACTCGAAAATCTATTTGAAATTAAAATAATGTGGATTCGATGTGTAGCTAGAGATACACTAGCTAGATAATAGAGTAGATGAGTTACAAGATTTATGAAACTGTTATAGAACAAAAATGAGTATTTACAAAAATGTTAGTAATCCGGTTCTTTCACCTATGTATTCAATTGTACTTTACTGGTAAATGTTAGCAGGTAAGTCGGAATACCGACTATACAATGTAATACAAAAACGACATTTTTTATCACCCTGATCTTATCTACTGACTAGTTTCACTTATCCCCAATATATATATTATCATCAATAGGGAGGGAAAATAGTACTTGAGAGCGGAAAATGTCTCATTGTGATATATTAGGGCTGTCGCTGAGTTTTTTTTCACTCTATGAATATTTTTTTATACTTACAGCCACCTTACACCCTTTGGAGCCTTCTCGTGGAGTTGTATCGTATGCTGCAGATATCTGTGGTGGCGACAGCCCTGGTCGCGTATTATATGCTCTACTTCTATATACAACTACTGTACGTCACCTTCCGAAGTGTCGTGTACTTCCATAATGTTGATGGGTATGTTCTTTGTATATAAAACATCCTTACTTACTAACAATATGAATGCAAAGTGTGTTTGTTTGTCCTTCCTTCACGCCCTAACGAAGCAACCAATCGACTCGAATTTTGGCATGGACTTGGTTGAAGATAAGCAACATAGGCTACTCGTGGTTTTCATAATGTTCTCAAAAAATTCGCATTCCAACCGATTTCCTAATTCCACGCCAGCGAAACAGCGGCTAAAAGCTAGCAGTAAGAATTTAAAACTATATACTTTTAAAGCATATTCAATAGTAAAAGATAAAACTATAATTGTCTTTTTAAATATGTGAAAAAAATACTAAAATGTGACCTTAGTTAATGTTATTCAACTTTTTTCGCAGCCCCATGAAAATAACAATAGGAGTGATAACAGCCACGTCGCTATTGGTCGCGTTCAATTTGGTTTTGAAAATAGAAAGACTTCTCTGTTTTCATTGACTGCTGTCAGGTATATACGCTTCATATCTACTAATTTTGACGACCTCTGTGGCGCAGTGGTTGAGCGCTTTGGTAGCTCACGCCGGGGGTCGCGGGTTCGAATCCCGCCGACGGAACATAAAGTTTTTCAATGTTCCTGGGTCATGGATGTGTATTAAATGAAAATCTGAAATATGTGTATAGTATAAAAGTATTAAATATATTTCCGTTGTCTGGTACCTGTAACACAAGACCTTCAGGTACTTAACACGGGGCCAGATTGACGTGGTGTGAAGCGTCCATAGATGTTATTATTATAAATTATAATACTAAAAGTAAATGATGGTGCTTTAGGGCTCAATACAAATAAATAAAATTAAATCGTATTTTTTTGTCTGTCTGTTTATCTATTTGTTGGGGCTAAACTCTGAAATTTCATAAATTTCTTTTTACCGACTTCCAATAAGGAGGAATGGGAAACCATAAGTCTGTAATCATGTTTTTTAATAATATTTAGGGGGCAGACGGCTTTCCTCATGGAAAGCACCCATAGACACTCGCAACATCCGAAGAGTCGCAAGTGCGTTGCTGGCCTTTTTGAGGGAATAGGGTACATGAATAGGGGGATTAGGGAAGTTGGGCTACCAGTAAACTCACTCGCTGAACGAAACACATCACGCCGTTTCACGCTAGTTTTCTGTGAGGCCGTGGTATCACTCCGGTCGAGCCGGCCCATTCGCTCTCCCACGACAATGAGCATCCGTATTATGTACTTGAGATCGGAAAATGTTTCGTCGGTACACTCCTCTACCGAGGTTCGAACCCTCTCGAGTGTGAATCAAAGTTCTTACCCACTAGGCTATGGACGTTCTCAGTTGACTTGTATGAAGTCACTGGCAACATCTTGTGTACTATTATATTTCTAGTGTTAGTATTTTATATGTCACTAAAATCCTCCTTAACTAGAGAAATTTAGTCGATTTTTTTACGACTTAAGAATGATTTAGATTCACAAATTAACCTAGCAGGAAAAGCTGGTCGGTTGCGCTAATAATTTTATATTAAGACAACATATTTTTTTATTTTCAGTGTCCCTTGTGGATGTGTGGATTATATGGAAGCGCGTGCGTTGTTAGTTGTTACAAGTTCGTACTTTTCAAATTATATGTATCTCTAATTACAAGAAATTAACTTCAATGATTATTTTGTTTCATTAACATTTCCTTAAAAAAACAGTTTTTAATTTAAGAGAAAATCGCTGTCCTCATTTACATAACTTTTTACTCAAGTTTATTGAAAGAAAAGTAATGACGAATGTATTAGTGTAAATTGTTTCCGATTTACAAGTCGATCTCAATTTGTTAATCAGAAAGGCAGAATTCTATTACCGAAAGAGGGTTCCGTACCAAAAATATGAGCCTATTTCTGTTGGAGCAGCAAAGAGATTCTGACGTTTATTTTACTTAAAGCCTCTTTACTTACTTACAGTCATGAAATTTGGTGAGTAGGATTGTTTTATTAAATAGACGCCCACTAAGAAAGTAATTTTAAAAATTCTTCCTTATGGGTAAAATAGGAGTTGAAAGTTCGTCATTTCTTAAGTTAGAAACATGACATTTAATTTCTAAACTACTGATTCGAAATAAATGGATACGTGTTTAAGCATTCTGAAATTCTACCCACAAGGGTGAAAAAAGAGTAAAAGTTTCTATTAAACTCTCTACGAAAGTACGTCATTTCTTAAGTTGGAGGTCTGAAATTTTATTTCTCAGCTGCTGATTTAAATTTTAAGTGTTCAAGAGTTTTTTGAAATTCTACCCTCAGGAGGTGAAACAAGGGTTAAAAGTTTTAATGAAAATACTTCTTAATGCGAGTGAAGCCGCGGGAAAAAGCTAGTTTTATATAAGCAAGTAAGACACTTGATAGTTTTATCATATGATTAGCGCTACTCGAGGGTCGTATTGATGTCATGTCGTTACCGGTGACTTTAACCGGCAAGTAGGCTACTCGACACTTTACTCGAGGGTGGTGGTGACAGTCATTTTATTATTTAAATAAATATTTTAATACGATTGTTTCAAAAGGGTAATTAGATGAACAAAACTAAATATTAGGCTAAACACTGAAAACTGGAAAGATAATAATTGTTATTGAATTATATTGGATCGATACATGAACATTTTTCTTTGGTTTACTTGAAAATATATTTCACATAAGTACATAGAGTTTTTATGAGCTTTACGATCCAAAAAGTTCAAGTATCTTCAAGTTCCATTTCTTTGCCGGAGGAACCCCAAAGTCATTTGCCGGTTGATTTCAAGATGTATTGACTGTGACTATCTATTGCAAATTACTTAACCTCTACACCTACAACATAAGGTTCACTTTTGAGGAATTGAGAGGTAAAATAATTTTCAACGGTCAGTAAGGCTGTGCCGCTTCGGAGGCTGCGCTCACTCTACAATCGACCTCTGTGCGCTACGGTTTGAAATTCGAACGTGAATGTTCGCGCGGTTTTTGTGTGCAGTGTAGTGTCGTGCTCTTGAAAATGTTTAGTTTAGGGTGAGTTTGAAAATGGAAAATGTTTTTTTTAATTTCATCGTCTTATATTTTTTCAAAGGAATAATTTTATTAGACCATTCGTGTTTATGAAATAGTTTTATTCAGGTAAAATATTATTGTAATTATCATATGACGCCCTTAAACCCTTTTGCGCCAAGATTATTACGCAGGGACCGTGCATTTTTACGGAATAAAAACCACTTATTTGATGTCGTTTCAATTCAGCGGTTTGGACGTGAAGAGGCAACAGACAGACAGAAACTATTTAGCACCTATAATATTGTTTATAAATATCGTCTGGATCACGGATCATGCAAATAGCTTAATTTTTTTAGAAAATATAGTCTGGCTACTATAAGTTGAGGAGCAACATTATACCGATGCAGTTTTTAGTTAAATTTTGACTACAGTTAGACTTCATGATTTGATACTTGATCATGAGTATTATTACGTTTATGATCATTTGATTTTTTATGCAAGACACGACATGTTGTTTATCTGAATATATCATATCAAAATCCTGTTTGTCAAATCTTATTATATAGTATTCTATACATAATTTATAAAAATGATATTTTTATAAATGATGTGTAGAATACTATTATATCATTTATAAAAATGTTCTATACATCATTTATAAAAATAATATTTTTTAAATGATGTATAGAATACTATATAATAAGATTTGACAAACAGGATTTTGTCCCTCCATCGAGTATTTGAGTAAGATTTGATTATCGCAAAAAAATTATAGTTTAAATTACCTACGTATTTTATTTATAACAAACAACACTTTGTTTTATAAATATCAGTAAGAACAACACTTTAATTAAAAAAAAAAAACTT
>JAOTAV010048800.1:0-16588 GCA_026546445.1 Cyclargus thomasi
TGATATTTAGGGGGCAAGCGAGCAGACGGGTTACCTGATGGAAAGCAATTGCCGTCGCCCATGGACACTCGTGACATTCGAAGAGACGCAAGTGAGTTGCCAGCCTTTTATGATGGAAAGGGAATAAGGAAAGGTGGATTAGAGTAGTTGGGCCTCCGGTAACCTCAGTCACTGAACGAAACACGGCACAACGCCGTTTCACCCCAGTTTTCTGTGAGGCCGTTGTATCACTCCGGTCGAGCTAGCTTATTCGTGCCAAAGCATGGCTCTCCCACGGCAAACCACCCTGTATACAACGCCCAATACTGTGTGTGCCCTGTATACAAGGCTAAAATAACAAGAGACGGGTCATAATAATTTAAGTGAAAAATGCCTTCATATTTTTTTTACCAGCCCTCTCCCCAGGATAGTTTTCGGAAGTGCCAGACGAAGTTGTGTTTTACCCCTGAGCGTAAATTCTACTTTATGGGCCAATTGAAGTTGGCTGATAAAGTTGGTAGGAAATACACTGTATACTAATACCCACAAAATAATATAAGCCTCTTTCCTTTACCATCTAAGACCAAATTTTATACTGACGACCTCTGTATCTCAGTTCGTGAGCGCATTGGTTAAGCCTATGTTTATTTGTTGTCTGGTACCCGTAACACAAGTCCTTCAGGTACTTAGCACGGAGCCAGACCGACGTGGTGTTAGGCGTCCATAGATATTATTATAATTTTATATTCTGTGCTCACAAGAACCATAGACGTACGTGAATGTTAATTGTTATTCAAGTGTATGTACAATGTGTTACAGAAGAGTGAGACATCCCTGCAGGTGCCGGTGGGGATCTCGCTCGTCGACACCTCCAGCCTTCTCAATTTGGCAACTAAAGATAAGGTGAGGTCAGCTATTAGCAGCTTCACCACTGGAATATAAACCGTCCAGTAACTTAGCGTCTTCTAGTCTATAAAACTTACTCATTCGCATAAACGATGCGGAATACAATGAGGTGTTGTTTCGCCGTAGCCTTTGCGTGGTTGTCGCCGCCAGCAGTCTGGGCAACTTACTCCTTACTTTGCGATTTGCCTATAATCATCTTCATGATCGCGTGACTCCAACAGCGTAGATGGGTAGGTGATGTCGGGCCAGATAGCGTTGATGTCGAGAACACGTCGATCACGTTGGTGGTGGAGTTCGCAGTCTGGTTATGTTGGCGACAGGGTGACCGTGAAGTGTGCTGACGAGCAGCTAGGTGGTTGAATGGAAACGACTGGTTCGGTCAAACCCCAATTTATTTGTGAAATTGAAATACAAAACGTGTAATACTAAATATATAAAACTTGCATAAATAGTACACAGAATGCTGACTCTCACTTCATTTACATTAAATATTGATGATGATGATATATATATATATTTAAATTAACTATAGTCCGATCAAAATAACTTGGCGCGAAATTTCGTACAAATATTGAAGTTTCATATGAAGTCAAGCCAACTTACGGCGATCCAACCGTAGATGCTAAAAACTATAATTATTGTACAGCAGTAACTGTTGCAGTTTACACGCAAATTTTGTGTCAACACACATAACAGTCCCGGCAAGGGACATACCGTTGTTTTGTTTATAACATTGTTTATCTATATGCTACTTACTAGCGAGTGCATCATAATATTAGAATAAACCCTAAAAGATGATTATGATCAGTAAAATTTGTTCATAGCCAGATGTTGAGACCTAGATACATAATTTGGTCTCATTACAAGTTACGACAAACCCAGTCGGCCAATCACGTCTAATATTAACGTCAATTAACCACACTAAAGAACAAAATACAAATGCACTCTACCTATGGATGAATTTTCCTGTTGGCACCATCGATGAAATGGGAACAGAGCTAGTTGACGGACCTACGTCATTTGGTCGGATTGTGTCAATTCCATGTAAGTCGTGGCTGAGTTTGACATAACGCAACCAACTTATATCCGCAATCTGGCTCCAAATAAACTACCAATTCTACATGTGTCTGATGTGGCTTACATGTAGTGTACATCCACTTCCAAAACTAATTTCCTCTTACAGATAGTTCAACTCAGTTGTGCGCGCGGTCCTGTGTGTGCGTGCGCGTGAAAATACAAAACTTTCATTCACGTGGCCGAGACGCGGCAGGCGCCGTCCGAGTAACGAGGATAACGCACACACAGGACCGCGCGCACAACTGGTTTAAACTTTAACAACATTCCCAGATACCATCGGACAAGCGTTCTGTGGACGGCACGGGGCGAGCCAAGAAGAAGAGTTGGTACAACTCCCTGTACCCCACATACAAGAGCAAGTGTGATGACTTCCGGCGGCTCTTCAAGGATCTGCCTGATGATGAGAGACTTATAGTGGGTATGTACCATTACTGTAGGGATGATAACCAGGCTTGATGAGATGTGACTCGATCGGACTCTCTTATAATGGTTACAATTTTATTTGCCACCATTATTATATTTGACGAACTTCGTGGCGCAGTGGTTGAGCGTTTTGGTAGGGGGGTCTCACGCCGTGGGTTGAATCCCGCTGGCGGAACAAAAAGTTTTTCAATGTTCCTGGGTCATGGATGTGTATTAAATATGTGTATTGTATAATAATAATCTTAAATATGTGTAAAGTATAAAAAAGTATTAAATATATTTGCGTTGTCTGTTGTTACCTGTAACACAAGTCCTTCGGGTACTTAGCATGGGGCCAGACTGACGTGGTGTGAGCGTCCATAGATATTATTATATATTATTATTATAATATTTTCCCTCTTGCGACCATACTATCGCTTTGTTCTTTTAACATCTTGTCATGGTCGCCATCTTGTTATATCGGCCATCTTGTAACACTCGCCATTTTACAGACTACTCGTGTGCGCTGCAACGTGACATCCTGGCTCACGGTCGCCTGTACGCGTCGCAGTCACACCTCTGTTTCTACGCGAATATATTCGGCTGGGAGACCTCGCTGACTCTGCGGTGGAAGGACGTGACGGCTATCACTAAGGAAAAGACTGCGCTGGTTGGTGACAGAATATTCTATAGTGTATACTTATACTGATTATTGATATTGTGCCATATGAGCGGCGGCACAAAGGAAGATCTTCGGGCCTAGCGAAATTGCATGCTCGGTCTGGCCGAAGCCCACTGACGTCAACTTTTCCCATTATTTACGATCCACCTTTTCATTTCATCACTTGTCCACGAATGGATCAAAAAGACGAATGGAGCAAATGAGTGGTCTCTTTTAGCTTCTTTGTCAATATTCGTACGTGGTACCATTCTCAGGTGATCCCTAATGCGATCCTGGTGTGCACGGAGACGGAGAAACACTTCCTGACATCGTTCTCGGGGCGGGACAAGGCCTACCTGATGCTGTTCAGAGTGTGGCAGAACGTGCTCATGGACCAGCCCGTCGGCAGCCACGAGATCTGGCAGTGGGTGAGTAGACCAGGTCCAGTGGACCAGAGAGTGAGCGAGTTTATATGCTATTAATTGATCGATATGAGCAGATGAGTTGTCATCAGGTCTGGATTTATAAATAGGCCGTTGTAGACCATGGCCTATGGCGGAAGTGTCCTAGCCTCCTAGGAAACCAGCGAATTTCGTAGGTACATAATATGCAGAAATAAAGTACGAAAACACATAAATAAATAAAAATAAACAACAGAAATCTTTCACTGGTTGTCGTAGATAGTTCAGAGCTAAGGAGCTCGGAGATTACCTCGTAATCGATGGATAATACACGTGCTTCTTTAATTTATTAAAATGATTAATTTCCGAATTGTATACATATGACACTTTTGTATTGGACGCGGAATCCGACCAGAATCAAGTTTCACCGAGCTATCTTTAACTCGTGCGCAGCCTAAGTATCATTTATGTAGTTGTTCGAAATTATTGTACAAAATATAAACACAGAATAAAACTATGCCATAATATTTTGCACGTGAGAGTACTCTTGTGTTTGATTATATTTGCTTAACAATATCATAAGCAAATAATCAATAGAATCAGGCGTAACTTTGCGGAAATCCATAACTTTCAGTTAGTCAGTTTAGCAAATTAAGATTTTTAGCAATATTCCGTGAAATTGACCTCAACGAACAAGACTTAACGGACGTTGTTCTTAGAGTCCACATCCTGAGGATGCCCCGGTGTTGGGGCGAAACGCGCGTCGAGGTTCTCAACCCGCATTTGTACTTACAGGTTGAGGTAAATTTCGCGGAATATTGCGAAAGATCTTAATTTGCTAAACTTGAATATCATACGCGTTATGAAATAATATGTCTATGCTTAAAATTTTGTAGTATGGATGTAAAAACGGCGTAATTGTTGTCGTTTGAACGGATATTCGGAAATCCGGTTAATTGACTCAGAAAACCGGCCAAGTGCGAGTCAGACTCGCACAAGAAGTGTTCCAGTACCAGTAGAGAGTAAAGAAATTGGAAAATTTCTTTTGAAAGTTATAATAGTCGGCCACGTCAGTATGTAGACCACACATGACATCTATTGACAAAAGAAATAAAATGAAAAAAAAAACACGTTTGTTGTATGAGAGATAGAGAGTTAATTTAATTTGTTTTGGGTTTAGAATTTGTTATTTTAGCGACAAAAGAAATTTATGATCTGTTAAAATTTCAACTCTAACTATTACCGATCTTGAGAAAGACAGGCGGACAGACATCGAAGTTTATTAATAGGGTCTCGTGTAACCCTTTGGGTACGGAACCCTAAAAAGAGTTGGTACCGCATGTACCGTACATAACATTATGACTTGAATATTTAAACCAAAATAAAATAGCCATACCGTTAATATAATGCAGCAACAATTTAACAAATTCATTTTCCAACCATCGGAATTTTGTGTGACGTGATATATGAACGGCCCTAAGTGACTAATTGCGCGTGTGTGGGCGCAGGTGTACGAGTGCTACGGGTCGGAGCTGGGGTTCGATTCCGACGAGGACCCGCACGACACCGACGACGTGCTGCCGCTGCCCGACGCCGCTGAGGTAACATTCACACATACATACATACATACACACGTACATACAGGTACGTACATACTTTACGCGTACACGCCGTCATAATTAATGTTATTTAAAATAATAATACGTGTGTTTATTCGTTGCCGTTTATTTTTGGGACAAAAAGTGTCCTATGAGTGACCTTACCCAGGTCTGAAAATATCTTCATATCCGACAAAATCGTGCAGCGGTTTGGGCGTGATTGTACAATATAGTTACAAACAGACTGAAAGTTTTACTTTGATATGTATACAAGATGTAACAAAAGTAAGTGATACTACTGTTGGGTATGTATATGCCCCTTATATTTTTTATGATGTTTAGGGGGCAAATGAGCAGACGGGCTACCTGATGGAAAGCAACTGCCGTCGCCCATGGACATTCGTGCGTTTCTATGATAGTCACAGTGATTTATATAAGGCACACGTACAAACTCTAAAGTATTATCACTTATTTTATTATATACCAGTTAGCGCCCGCAACTTCGTTGCGCAAAAATTTGTATAAGACGAAGAGAACTGCACATTTTCCCGGGATAAAACGACCAAGAAAGTGTTTCTTTTTACAGCAAGATAGACAAAGTGACGGATGCACGAAGGAAGTCTGTCAGCTAATCCCAACCACTGTCAGTTTGTCGATACATTCTTATGTCTACTGACGCTATGCTAACCCTGCAGGTTAAGGACATAAGATACTATTTGTCCCGAAAAATTTACGGTTTCCGCTCGTTTAACGCATTTTCTCAACTCCCCGAGGTAAAAACATACATATCATTATAATAAATAGCTTTTCTAATTGTAGTTATATTTATATACGTCGACCTCTGTGGCGCAGTGGTTGAGCACCTTGGTAGCTCACGGCGGAGGTCGCGGGTTCGAATCCCGCCGACGAAACAAAAGTTTTTCAAAGTTCCTAGGTCGTGGATGTATTAAATTGCATTAAATATGTGTATCATGTAATAAAAATCCTAAATATGTGTATAGTACAAAAGTATTAAATATATTTACGTTGTCTGGTACCCGTAACACAAGTCCCTGGGGTACTTAGCACAGGACCAGACTGACGTGGTGTAAAGCGTCCATAGATATATATAATTATTTATTGCATGAAATGTGGTACAAAAAGTTAATACAATAAAACGTGTGGATCCAACATTCTGCCCTATGAGGGCGCGGAGAGTTTTTTTTAAAGTATTTGACATTATTGTCAACAACAATACTACATTATAATTTACATCTAAAACATTTTATGAAGTATAATATGTCTTATGTGTTGTTTACACGTATTAAGTAGATAAGTAGGTAACTTAATTTTAAGTGTATGTCCAAACGTATTTAAGTAGTTAAGCTCTTTAGTTGACTCAAGATGGACGATCAACAATTTACCGAAGTCGTAAATTCTGTCAATGTTATTGATGAGGTTTTGGAGGAATAAATTATTGAAATATGTACTTAAAGGAGTACGACGAAAAACTGTACCCGAATACGCCACTACACTTGTGAATTTAACTAAACTGTACTGACGTGTACCTTGTCAAAATGTGTCAAGTGACAAGCCACGCTTACCAACTTAACAGAAAAAATAGAAAAACTTCTAATTATCTGGGTAAGTAGTAACTAAATTTGAACTTGAAACTAGCTACTAAATTTTGTGTTTACATGCAATTAATAACATAAAATTTAATAAAAATTTAGTTACCTAATTATCTACTTAACAAGTGTAAACGATACATTAACTTTTTTTCATAATATTAAATAAAAGGTCTAACGTACTTATAAAACACATCCACAATATTATGTCAGAAAAATATACAATGAAAATAAAGACAATTAATATTAAATTATTATTAATAACAAAATTCAACACATCTTTTAAAAATTCCTTTACGTCATAATAAGATTATGATGCCGTTTAGGTATATTGTATGTTTTTATTATTATCTTTTCGCCAACCGCTTCTTATGGCGTAATTCAACAGGCCAAATTAGTCAAACGTAATTAAGGATTGAAGGAATTGTTTGTCGCTTGCACCTCACGCGCCGCATTTTTTTGATAATCTCGTGCATTTGCTTTACTAAATACGGCGCGTTCGTTGCGAGTGATTGTGTGAGGTTTAACACTGTACGTCATTACGTACGTGAATTGTTTCATGCTCATTAGCATAAAACAATTTTTGATGCGGTGCGTACGTTACGGGTGAATGTGCAAGATTTCGTACGTGTACATACGACAAATTTTAACATGCGGTGCGTACGGTACGGCTGAATGTGCAAAATTTCGTACGTGAGCATACGACGAATTTTAAAATGCGGTGCGTACGGTACGAGTGAATGTGCAAAATTTCGTACGTGAGCATACGTCGAATTTTAAAATGCGGTGCGTACGTTACGGATGAATGTGCAAACATTTATGGGCGCTTCGACTGCTAAAATTATTTCCACTAAAGCCGAGTCCTGAAGTTACTAAAAAGGGCTTAAGCACTTTTTAGTAACTTCAGGACTTTCTAATTCACTAATAATAAAAGTATTTTTTTCAACTTTAAAGTGAAAAAAATACTTTTATTATTGTTTGCGTTCACTTCTTGTATTTGCTATTCTAAACATACATACGTATTGTAACTATGATAATAATTAAGATAAAAAATGTAATCATATATGCGATAAAAAGATTTTCGTACGTAATGTGATAAAATATACAGACACTGAAACATTCTTTACAATGATAGTGTATAAAAGTATTTAAAGGTAGAATATGTGACCTTTAGTAGGTGGGTAGTCGGTTAAAATGTTTATGTCCATGGCGATCATGACTGCAATAAATTGTAGTGATCAGGTTTGTGATTATTTATTTATTTATTTATTTATTTATTTATTTATACACTTTATATAAATATTTACAAAAGCGGGCTTAACGCCTTGTGGCATTCTCTACCAGACAACCTTAGGGAGATGATGAGAAAATAGAGTAGATGCATTCCTATAAAACAAACATAATTATTAAACGTAATATGGATAAGCCAAAATTATTCGCAACAATTAAAACTACTTAATAAATTGTATAACAATAAACCTACATAAACAATAAATTTATACTTCTATACATATTATACTTCTATAATATGATAATACTATACCTATTGTTTAATATTGTTATTCTAGTAGCATTTTCCCAGGAACCGTTGATATTGTCGCGATAAAATTTTTTTGAAAAAAATATCTTTTTCGAAGCCCCCGTATAAGGGTGCTTCGAAAAAAATTTTTTTTTTAATTATTTTTTCTTGCAAACAGGCTCAAAAGTTTCGTTTTGTTGTCCAAAGACTCCAGTTAAAATTTGAGCCCTTAATATTAAGTATAGGTCATACTTAATATTAAGGGCTCAAATTTTTTTAATTCCCATAGGAATAACATGGGAAAGGTTATTTTTTTTCCTTCTGATTTTTCTACCGTGTGAATAACTGGTTGAATGATGTAAAGCGTTTTTGATTCTTACACAGAATTGAACGCTCTACAAAAAGGACTGATAAAGTTTTTCGATTAGTCCACGCGTTCAAAAGTTATTCGAGGTCAATGTTTTATTTTCTAAAAATTTGCTAGAATTTCACATATTATACCCAAATTTTTAGCTTTAGTGTCAAAATAGGGATCAAATATTTAATTTAAAATAAATTTATGTTCTGACAGCTGTTAAGTGATGATTTTCCTTTTCTTAAATTTCATAAATATTACGTATTTAAATATTTCCTCTCAGAATTTGACTTAAAAACTAATTTTATTCTATTATATTAATTTTCGTAACGTATCTTGTTAATTTTACCAGGGAAATTTCAGATTTCTTTTGCCGCGCCAAGCATCCGAAAACTTTAACTGTTTTGGAAGACTGAAGCGCCCCGAGCAGGTGACGTGATATAAATATTGCAGTGTTATAAAGTCGCAGCCGCCGATAATTTTGTGTCTTAGGGCCGCTTTACACTCAATTTAGTTAAGTTGCGAGTTAACTTGCGCGATCGGCGAGTTTAGTTATTTCTGACGTTTGAACGGTAAAACCGAGTTGAGTTGTCAGTTGTTAATTAAGTTGGCTTAAATAGAACGCGAATATATTTTTTGGCGAGTTAAATACGAAGTGCTACCCCTCTCGCGTCTCCCGCACCCCACCAACTTAACTCACTAGCGTGTAGACGTTTGAGTTTAGTACAGTTAATAGGTATATAGTTGAGTAAAATATTACATGTAATTAGTTTGTAAGCAGTAATTGAGCAATTTATGGAGACTTATCTTGTTATCGAACTAGCAACTTATGATTACTTAACTTGCCTACGTTTGAACGTCACTTAATACTTACTACTTCATTTTTAGCTGACTATTTTGTTAACTCGCTAGTGTACTCAATTAAATGTAAACCGGGCCTTATGTGACATGCGCATTCATATTCATACAAAAATATAACTGTTATAAGAGACATAGCACTTATTATTTTGTTACGAGAAAAATGTTTGAATCATTACATGTTTAGTATGACAATGCAACATAATTTAATTGAATTGTCAAGAAAAAAATTTTTTAACCGCCAAACAAGAATAATATTGGTTGAGGATGAAAATGCTTTAAGAGCCATTTTATATGGAAATCAGGTGCAATGAAAATGCTTGAAGTGCTTATCAAATGCCCATGCATTTGATAAAAAAACAGACTAAATTTTTGAATCACCATCCTTGATGTTTTTGAGTTGAGGCAAAATACTTTAACCGTCGACACTTATGAAATTTAGAAACAGCAAAAATGATTGAAGCGCCCAATGCTTTAAAAGTAACAACTAGCAAAAATGCTGAAACGCTAATGGATTTAAAATCTACGCTGTATGAAGTCCAATTTTTGAAAAATTGAACAATAATAATGTTGCTTCATGTTAATCAAATTCCAACTGGCTCCAATATTCTCATTGTATAAATGTCCAAGTCTCTTTGTATAAAAAGTGCTCAGATTGCCACAAAACTGAGCTCTAACGACTGAGAAAAATCCACTGATCCCAAATATGTATATAACTCAATATCTACCTATGTGTTGCTTAATGCAATTAAGTGAACCGTCAATGTCAATTCCATATAAGTTTACTTAGATGATGACCAAATTACTTAGATCACCGATCTGTATCCGTCTTAACTTCTCTGATTCTACTTACCCATCAGAACTCCATTTATAACCTGCTGATCCTTCAATGCTGCTCCTAGTGTAAACATCAATTTTGTCAGCCACCATGAAAGCTGAATAAAATCCCACTCCAAATTGACCAATGATTGAGTTAGCTTGGTCTGCTCCTTGCTTTTTAATTTCTTCTATGAACGACTTAGAGCCTGACCTTGCAATAGTTCCTAAATTTTTGACTAGCTCATCTTTTGTCATACCAATGCCAGTGTCCTAAAATAGTTTGGCACAAAATAAGTGGTCAATATTAAAAGAAGCTAATCCAAAATAATAAAATTAAATATTATGCCCTGAATACACAAAGCCAGTTTTTCAGTATAGCATAGTAGTGTCAATGAGGTAACATATTTGTAGTTTAGCCTACACAAGGCTAGCTTGTGTAGGCTAAGCTATCTTCATTTCTAAGCTAGTAGTCTATATGTTAATTCTTTGACAAGTCAATATCAGCTAGTCAAGATAGTTTAAAGCTTGAAAAACTGGCCTCATGTATCCCCAACATGAAGCTTATAAACTTATAAAATATGTTCTTACCTCAAATGTAAGAGTTCTGTTCTGTTTATCTGTTGTAAGTTTTATCTCGAGGGATCTGTCAGTGCCTTCTAATTTTGGTGACTCAGGAGCTGAGCTGACACTTAAGTATCTAAATTTTTCTAAGGCATCACTTGCATTTGATATGAGTTCTCTGATGAAAACCTGAATATTTCAATAAAGATAACTTTGTTATATACTATAAAGTTTAGCAACAGATGAAAGATACAAAATTTTACCTCTTTATCAGAATATAAAGATCTTGCCACAATATCCAACAACATGCGTGTTTCAGCTTGGAATTCTTTCTTTTCTACATTTCCTTTTGCTGGTTCCGCTACTTTTTCATCAGATACGGTACTATATCTTTTAAATTGACTATATTTGTCTACAAATAGGATAAATAACGAGTAAAAATTAAGTTGCCAAATAGCTCAAACCAAAACACATATCAGCCAAATAAATACTAACCATTTGTGATTTTTATAGGAATACGATAAGAGCATTTAGAGTGTTCTGCTGCATTAAAAACTACTCTTCTAGTAATTAGGCTGGATAAGCTTCGAACTCTAATGCCTAACATATTACTTTTAGGTTATATGATATACCTTATAGTTAAATATTATTGGAAGTAATATATTCTTTACGCTTGTTTATTTAAAAAGATAAAACCTTTTATTAATTATTAATTGTGTTATTTTCTGTTTTCTTTGATAAAATAAGAGGAAAATGTGATCCAGATTAACTTCTTTGTATTTCGATCCTGAGACCCAAAGAGAATATAATCACTATGCTGAGACCCACAGAATAAAGTATAATGTATGGTATATATTGTAATTATTATACCCTTGACCAATTACACAAATAAAGGGTATATTTTTTTGGGTATAATATACTAAGAACTTTAACTAAGCTGAGACCTGAATAATATATACCTTATTCTGTAGACCTCAAAAGTATAAAAATTTAAAATATATTAGAAAATTGTCAAATTGACATTGTCAATCTGATGCAGTGTTACCAACACTCAAAAATATTTATCCCTAAAACTAAGTCAAAACCCCCTTAAATAGTCTATTTTACAAAACAATACCCTAAATATTATAAAATGATGAATGAACTTTCTTAGGGATACCATTTTAGCCTTCCAGTGCGGTGCTATCCTTGTAGTGTTAAGCGATATCGAGCCTAGATGTCGAAAAAAACACAAGTACTAGTTTTTATTATACTACTGGACTATAGAGTATCTCCCACGGATATTTTTTTAGATGGAAATTTTAGTGGGATGTGATAAAGTGATTTTGTGTTTTTGTATTTCTTCAAGACACTTATACCCCGAGAGTATTACGAACTAATTTAAGGCAATGATAAGGATCGATAAGAATAAAACTTTTTTGGCCATTATGACCAAATTCACTTTTTATGTTATTTTTTTTTTCTCAAGACTACAGCCGAGATGTTTAGCCATTGATAATAAGTTGATTTGCATTTCTTTTCCTCGAATTCCTCGCCACTTTCACAATTTTATCCCATCTCTTTCATTGTCTTTTTCTGCGTCTCCTTCCTTTTTTTAGACACTAAGAAAGAACGCTTTTGCTCCATATCTCTTCTAATCTTGCTGTAAGAAATTTATATAGAAACAAGCAGTCCTTTGTGACGTTTTTAAACGACTTCCAAAAACGAGGAGACTATATGTTGGTTGTGGATTTTTTTTATGTGTGTTCAACCATAGCTCTGCATTTGCGAAACGATTTTCAAAATTTTTGCTTTGTTGTATAGGGTATTGTTCCAAATAGGTCCCATATTCACCATGTGGTGGCTGCAGATGATGGGAACCATGACTAATGGAGGAAACTCCTTAGTTGACAGCAAATATTATTTTATTTTAAAATGTATAGCTTTCTGTACTTAAAATTACTTTACTTAATTTCTCTATAATAAAAAAAACTTTATCCTCATTTAATATACATTTACTCTTCAAATAAAAATTAAAAATAGGGTCCGTTTCTAAAATGGCTAGAGTAAAATTTATTAAAACCTTACATTTCAACTAAATTTGCGGGGAAAACCCCTAAGTTGGTAACACTGATCTCATGTTGCTACTTGCTAACTTGCTAGTTGCTAGGCTACTTGCTGTCGCCTTGACACAATCCATTTTTCGTTATTTTTAAGTCTTGTAACATTTGCAAGCGTCGCTGTCAAACGTCATTTAAATCATTTTCATACTCTATGGTAATCAGTTAGTGTTTGAGAATTTGCTTGTGTTGTTGTATTCTGAGGTGATTGCGAAGGATTTTTTACATTAAAAAAATATCAATTCTAAATTAGAAACAGTACAGTGATAGTGATTAATAAAAACGATATATTTCAACTTTTAAATAAACTTCAGTGACAAATAGAGTTCATTGAAACAAAATTATTTACTCGTTTCTAACGAAAATACTTGCTCACAATTCGACAAATGTTTTTGATGTGTGAATTTTTCAAACATTGCTGATAGTTGCAATTGCCGAAAGAACTTGTATTTGAACTCAAAGGAACTGGGTCACTATGAAAAGCTACATAGTGTTCAGGACGAGCGTTCGTGTGAAAGTGTTCTATACTCGTAGTGACACTTGAGTGTATATTTTGTTTGACTGAGTGAGGATGAGGGGGCGACGGTGAAGTGGAAACCATCACCGTGGAGCACCTGGTGGGAGGCGGCGGCGCGGGCGGCCTGCTGCCCGGCGCCTCGCCCGCCCTGCACCCGCCCAACATGCTTCAGCCTATAGAGGAGATGACCCTACCTCCCAAACGACAAGCTGTTGTTGACAGGCTACGGTAAGTTTGTAGTATAATTTCAGGGTTTTATTATGATAATTTCTCAACTTCCAACTAGATGTACTAAGAGATCATATTTTGTATAAAGCGGTTTCCTTGGATATTAGAACTTATGGAAAAAATTATAAACCTAACATAAAAGAATATAACCTCTCTAAATGAAAAAATAACCATGAATTACATTTTGTTTTATCTTATTAATATTGTAAGTGTAAAAGTTTGTGTGGCATCTCAAGATGGGGATTGCGGGTTCAAATCCTGCTGTTAGAACAAAAATTTTTTAAAGTTCCTGGAACATGGATGTGTATTAAATTTGTGTTAGATATAAAAAAATTAAAATATATATCCGCTGTCTGGTACCTGTAACACAAGTCCTTCAATAGGTGGCCCCGTGACTGATGTTGTGTAAAGCATCATATAGGAATAGTTATAGATATAAAAAATTTAAAATCAGCAACAATCTGTTCTAACTACTAAGTGTCACATTAATAACCTAAATATATACAAGTAAAGCTGCAGATAAAAGCTAGTATTTTAATTACTGTTAATTTAAAATCCCACTTAGATATGAAATGTAACACAATTTTTTAATTATAAATAATTTATTGTGCAACAAAATGTTGCAGTTTATTACGTAAATGATATTCCATGGAACTATAAAAATTTTACCAAAACAAACCTAACCACCAAAACCAAACCACACCATAACCAAACCAACCAAAATAAATTGATATTTCTGCAGAGTTTTCACAGAATTCTTGGTTACCATTGACTATTCCGAATGGGATACTAATTTTTAAATATATTAATAAAACTAATTATTAAATTATATGCATTACACAAAGTTACTTGAAACTCTGGTATGTAAAAAACTACCTAATGAATATATTACCTAATAAAGCAAGTAGGTAAGTAGTTCTGAAAGGATTTGATGGTAACTATATATGTAGCGAAATAATGATAACTTATCGCTGAATGATTATATCAGAACATAGTTAACAATATTATTTTATATTGTAGTAATTACTGCAAATACTTTTAATGATTAAAAATATTAAGTAGATTTGATTTTTAGAGGAACTTATGCCCTGGATCTATACTAGATGACACTGCACATGTAACTCCATTGCGCCAAAATTCATTTAGCGCGCGAGAACTGTACATTTTTCTGGGTTAAAAAGTATCCTAAGTCATTCCCTGGGGCTCAAAGTATGTCCAGACCAAATTTCCGCAAAATCGGTTAAGTGGTATAGGTGTGGAGAGGTAACAGACAGACACATTTTTTTTTCTAAAGTTAAGAGCAAATTGTAAAAATTAGACAACAAAATAATAGTTGACTTACTACAATGTTCAAAACTTTTTAATCCTGATATTATCTATATGTACAATTTTTGTGGTGAAATAAATGTTTATAATTAAATTATAAATGTAAAAGTGTTTTTGTTACATTCGTCCTTAAGTTGTAACTAATTGACTTGATTTTTGGCACACACTTAGTTGAAAGGATAGATAGTAAATAATAACTAACAATTAACATAGGCTACTTTTGGTCCTGGAAAAACATCTTTCGCAAGGTGCTTAATAGAAAAGTCGTATTTTTTTGTAATTTTACAAATAAATGCTAGGTCTATATATTTTGTAATTTTGTAAGATTTTTACTAACCACCATTTGAAGTAAATACAATGAATTTGTATAGAATAATATGGTGAGATTAGTGAAGGCCGAGGTCGTCGCGACGCTAATTGTTACGCAATAAACGATTTCAATACGCAGTTCTCACTAGTAACAGAATTAATTGTCGTTTTTTAAATATTGTAAGATTGTATTTTAATAATTAATATGAAAAGTAATCGATCAAATTCGGTATTACCAACCACCTGATACGCCTTATTCGAGTGTCTTTATTAAAACCCTTTATGTTTCGCCAACGTTTTTATGTTTCCTAAGTGTAGGCCGGAGCGGATAACTATTATTTTTCTCGATATACATGAACATGACGGAGGGGAATACATAAATTTTAGGAGGAGCTGGCTTAAACATGCGTTATAGATGCTTAAACATGCGTTATAGATGTCAAAAGTAACAATTGTCAAGCGGCAATAGAAAATTGATATGAAATCTACTTTTCGTTAACTAGAAATTGAAACTGTCACTTTCCATCGCAGGTATATTGATAACTCTATCTAAAGCAAACAGTCAGGTAGAGATGTCAGTGACATAGTCGCGAGTGGCGACCGTCGAGTGGCGACACACAAGCGACTTATCGTTGTTTGCGTAGAGCGCGTCAGGCGGCCGTGGTCAATGAACCAAACAAAAACACGCCCGCCACACACTTCAGCGCTCATCTGTTCCCGATTGTCTTACGTCCCCATACTTTGAGAAGTTGAAGCACGGTATAAATATCATACTCAGCCGTGACCTTGAAAGCGACGAGTCATATGAGCCCGAGCCAGAGACATAATAGGGATTATGCATAAGAAACTAAATTTACTGAATGCAAATTATATCATATAATATAAAAGTATCCATAAGTATATATAAGTGGGCTAAAAGATAAGTATACAAAATGACAAAAAAACTCAGATTTCTGTTAAGAGATGAGAGAGGAAGATATTAGCGATTTAAGTTTTCTACCCTACCTAAAGAAGTTATTATGTATAGTTATATTTTTTTTTATTCATTGTACAAAACTAGATATGAGCTTTAGGTTATAACTAAGTAACAATTTACTTACCAAGTAACTTCATATCTAGTTTTGTACATTTACTAAGAAAATATATAATCAGTTTTTTTTTCCTAAAATGTCAGCCATTTTTATTAAGATCTGAGGTTGAGGCAGTAAGGCATCGATATTCCCTCTTATGGGCACTCCGCAGTCCGCACTAACATTTATCATTTACTTTTATGATGGCCAATCCTTTATAAAAAACTAGTTGACCCCGCAGACGTTGTCCTGCCGAGCTATTTTGTGAATCTAAACCATTCTCAGATCCCCTTGAA
>JAOTAV010048811.1:0-16584 GCA_026546445.1 Cyclargus thomasi
CTGTAACACAAGTCCCTCGGGTACTTAGCACAGGGCCAGACTGACGTGGTGTGAAGCGTCCATAGATATTATTAGATTATTAGATCATTTAATCTGAATAAAATGTATCCTATATTATAAATCAGTTTATACCCTACCTGTGGCTTTTCCATGAATTTGAAGCAATAATATTTGTCGACACATACTCGATGTCACTATCGAGTATGTATCGACAAATACGTAAATATTTACGATGGTAAAATTTTACAGCGCCTCTAGCGGTCACTTGCGAAACCAAAATTGCCATACAAAAAATTACGTAGTCGCTATCGACAATATATATTAAAAACGATTGCTTCAAACTCATGGTAGAGCTACTGTAGACAATGGAGCCCCTCGTACGTGAGTCGAACTCGCACTTGGCCTATTTTCTTTGCATGATAGTCATGCCACTGCGATAATGTTGTAATCTATGAGTAAAGGAAAAATAATTTTTGAAATTGGATTAATACTTTTCGAGTTTATTTGTAAGAAACGTACAAATCTTTCCTCTTTATTAAAAGTGTGACAATAGTGTTATAAAATGTGACTATGTGACCGTAGTGTTTATATTTAAAATTCGATATAAAATAACTCTAAATAAAGCCCGTTAAGTGCATATGAGTCTAATTGAAATACGAATTAGGTATATTATCATGACTACTAGGACACATGAGCCACGTTATGTTAACGGCGGTAGGTGTTAATTGCAGCATGTATTTCTAAAAAATCCTCAAAACTGTTCTATTAGAACGCTACCAACTTTGAGCATTGCTTAAAAATTATCATGTAGGTACCTTCGAAGAAAATTCATAGCCAGTTGACAGATACCTACGTCATTTGGTCGGAAAACATCAATTTAATATTAGTTGTGATTTATCGGCAAGTTTTGAAATAGGCGACCAAATTATGTTTAGTCCGCCACAAGTGGCTATGAATCAAGTTCTTAAGGTCGTAATCTGCAGTGGCGTAGCGTGTAGGGCAGGGGGGGGGCGGCAAAACCTCACAGAAAATAATAAAATATTCTAAATATTCGGTTATAATATTTTAAAACTGAAAATTCAGAGCCATTAAAAAAGCACAGAATATACTTCAATTATTATTATTCACGCGATTATTTTTCCGCAACTTAGCTGTAATGTAATAGTGAATTACATAAGAGTATGTTTCTACAGTTCTGCACTGGCAGAAAAAATCAAAAAATTATATTGAAAAAACGCGTGAATAATAACCGACTGAATAAAAATCTCTCCTAATGTCTGTAAAAATTGTACAATTAAATTGAAAAATTAATTGAGAGAGCGGCAAAATTGTCTTAGGGGCGGCAGAACAGTCCTAGAAGGCGGCAAAATCATCCTCCGCCTCGGGTGGCCGATACCCACGCTACGCCACTACTAATCTGCTGAAATTTTTAAACATATTCATGATGATTTTAATGGTAACGATAAATAAAAAAGTAAATTAAAAAATTAACCCTTATTTATTGCTACTCTAACTATAAACTATTTACATAAACTAATAAGATTCCTCTATTAGAAAGCTCTGTACGGACTTGTTATATTTGTCCGGCAATACTTGTGTCATTTCGCTCCGAGTCAGCCAGTTTGCTTTGGTCTTCTTATCCACCTCACCTGCTTCGTGGTGCGCGTAGTAGAAGAACACCTGCAAGGTACGTTACAAATATGTGATTGATTGTACTGTTGATTCATGGTGGAAATTCATGTTTATACTCAAAGAAACACACTTTTTCCACAATATTTTCTTAGATTTTACAAATTTGTAATAATTACACGATCGGTTTCGACAAAGTCATCATCAGGTGTAGGCAGATTTGAATTCATAAATATCAAAAGAAAATATTCCAGTTGCCAGCCTCACAGAGTTTTCTACCAATTTAGTAGAATTTTTCTACTATAGTTTACACTCATTTTTTATTTATTACATATATTGATAAATTAATAATAAAATTATTACGTAGGTATTATCAATGAATTAATGTCAATGAATTCGAAATGTCATATGTATTACAAATAATTCAATAAAAATGTGAATGAAATTTACTAGTTTCAAAATAAAAATAATAAAAAATGTCTAATCAAATTAAAATGAAATAAATGCACAGTTGTAATTACTACAAAAACGGAATATGATAGCAAAATTAACGATAAATAACAATAGTTTTGATATTTTAAAAAAAGATCTCACTGAACCTTGTAACAATGAAGTAAAATATATAGTCCGCTTCACAGACAGTGTGCTGAAAAATATTCAGCTAGCATCAATTTTAGCCATGAACCCCTTACCGCCGCGACTATATGGATTTTACAAGGTACATAAGCAAGGAGAACCTATTAGACCTGTGGTTTCATATACAACGGCCCCAGCGTACAAACTTGATAAGAAAGCAAATATCTTTAAAAATCTATCGAAATTTAGGCCTAAGTATACAGTTAGCAATAGTCTGGATTTAATAAGTAAAATCAAAAATGTTCCAGTTGCAAAACAAGCAATCTTGGTGTCCTTTGATGTAAAAAATCTATTTTCAAATATACCTGTTAAAGAGTGTTTGAATATAATCGACGAAATTTTATGTACCTCGAATTTAGACGCACGGAGGTCATAGACTAAAAGACAGTTCTAAAGGTTTGCCAAACTGCAAACTGCACAAGGGTAAAAATTCCGTATATTAAAAAATTACCCTATATATTTCAACGTAGTTTACAAAATAAGGATACTAGAGTAACGTTTTATACTACGGGTTCCCTTAAAAGTCTGTTGTGTAACAACAAAGACAAGTTTGACATCATAGACAATAGTGGAGTGTACAGTCTTTCTTGCGAATCATGTGGAAGAGTATACATAGGTCAAACGGGAAGAAAATTCAAAATTAGGTTAAAAGAACACATTACAGCCTGGAAAAGAACAACAGAAAGATATACATTTGCTTAACATCTGTATAGTAACGATCATAATTTCGACCCCGAAAAGAACATTAAATATCTACATGTTTTGCCCAAAAGCAAGAAAATGGATGCTTTAGAGGCACTTGAGATCAACAGACACAAAAAATATGGGAACTTTTCGATTTTATTACAAGACATTTAAATAATAATTTATACATATCATGTGATGTAAATAAAATTAGTTTAATAATTATCATTTTTAAATTAATTTTATTTACATCACATGATATGTTTATTGATCATATCGTTAAATACTAATCCTTATCCAAATAATGTACATGATATTCATTAATTGATATAATTTTGAGGACAATATTATTTTACTTTGACATTTTGCATTCAGAATTTAATTTGATTAAACATTTTTTTATAATTATTCTGAAACTAGTAAACATCATTGACATTTTTATTGAATTATTTGTAATATCATGGGACAACTGTAATTAATTATTGATTTATAATTTAGTTTGACATTCCGAATTCATTGACATTAATTCATTGATAATACCTACGTAATAATTTTATTATCAATTTATCAATATACGTACTAAATAAAAAATGAGTGTAAACTTTAGAAGAAAAATTCTACTAAATTGGTAGAAAACTCTCTGAGACTGGCAACTGGAATGTTTTGTTTTGATAATATTTATGAATTCAAATCTACCTACACCTGATGATGACTTTGTCGAAACCGTCGTGTAATTATAATAAATTTGTAAAATCTATATATCTAATAAATTTCTAAAATATGTGTTTGTGTGCAAGGAAAGTGTGTTTCTTTAAGTATGAAGGTACATTACATCTTAGAAGATTACACATTACACACATACAGGTAGATTAAATTCTAGAAAAATGCCTACATTAAAGTATATGAGTTTGTGAAACTCAATTATGGATAGACAGGTGTCGCCCGATTTTTTTGAATTTAAATTCACAATAAACCCTTCTTGTAACATACCTAAATAAAACATAAAATAACTCAAGGAATATAAATTAATAGTGATATTTCCATACTTCCATTCTATCCATACTAATATTATAAATCCGAAAGTGTATTTGTCTGTCTGTCTGTTACCTCTTCACGCTCAAACCACTTAATCGATTATGCTGAAATTAGGTATGAAGATACTCTGAGTTGCGGGGGAAGGCAATAAATACTTTTATCCCGGAAAAATGTACGGTTTTCCATATTCATATTATAAATGCGAAGTCTGTCTGTAAACTCTTCACGCTCAAACTGTTAAACCGCAATTTGGTATGGAGATACTTTGGGTACTTTTAATCGAAAAATCTGTACAGTTCTGGCGCGATAAACTAATTTTGGCGCAACGGCGTTGCAGGCATCATCTAGTATGAAAATATATTTGAAAGAGAAAATAATTTTAGATAGAAAGAAAACATTCGTCCTTATTGCTCATAGTGGGGACTGTCTCTCAACGCCATCCATTGTTACATTTTATGAATTGATTCAGAATTCAGGCGACTTTCCAACCATGTTTTGTAGTGAAATAAAATTTTAATGCTTGTAAAGTACAAAGTAAGTCATAACATAGAGGAATTATACCCAGAGCAGCAGATCCCATACAAATTAGCGTGTCCGAAGTTTTTAGTTCAGACCTGACCGATAGATGTCATGTGTTTCAAGTTTTCAGTCAAGGGTAGGATTATCAATTTTTTTATGCTGAAAGACCTATATGTAATCTATATATATATAAAAGAAAGTCGTGTTAGTTACACCACTTATAACTCAAGAACGGCAGGACAGATTTGGCTGAAAATTGGTAGGGAGGTAGCTTAGAGCCAGGAGACGGACATAGGATACTTTTTATCCCGTTCGACAGCGTTCGATTTTCCAATAAAAAAAATACACAATTATTTACTGTCATTAAGGCGGAACAAAGTTCGCCGGTTCAGCTAGTTAATAAATAATAAACAATACCGTAAAAAATCTAGGCCATTAAAACACCATCTAGCGAAACAAGTTCAAACTTTCTGGGCAGTTAGTTGGAGTAACAATAGCTCTACAATGAGTTTAAGGCAATAAGTATTTGTCGATAGGGGCAGGTGACCGCTATAAAATTTTCCATATTAAAAATTTACGTTGTCGCTATCGAGTATCGACAAAGAGTATAGCTCAAACTTATGGTTAAGCTACAGCACTACAGATTTTCAAACACCTTTGAATGTCTACAAAAATATTCATCAAAATTGGTCCAGTCGTTTGGGAGGAGTTTGACAAACACGCGCATATAAGAATTATATATATGAAGATGTGGTTATACCATCGAGAATATTATTATAAACTAGATTTGCCTTGGGAGAGAATGGGCCGGCTCGACCGGAATGATACCACGGCCGCACAGAAAACTGGCGTGAAACGACGTTGTGCTGTGTTTCGTCTAGTGAGTGAGTTTACCGGTGGCCTAACTTCCCTAATTCCACTAGCCCTATTCCTATTCCCTAATAAAGGCCGGCAACGCACTTACGACTCTTCGGATGTAAAGAATTTCCATAGGCGACGGCAGATACTTTCCATTAGGTAACCCAACAGCTCACTTGACCCTAATTATTATAAAAAAATGGGTATCAAAAATAGGTGTTGGCCGTTTCTCAGACCAATTACAAATTTTTGTGAAAATCTGTTTAGCCGCTTCGGAGGAGAACTAGAACGAATATTTTAAGGCCTAGTACTTATGTATTCATATCCACAACATGCTACAAAATCATTGCTCCAGTCAGGCTAAGATGCACTATCGAGATAACTCTCTCTATCTCGCTCTTTAGACAGTCGATATCGATATAATATGTCTCCTTTAACGAACATGCGTTCTTCAAGCCACCGTATGAAGATAATTTGTTGTTATTAACTAAACCTAAGGGGATTTGTATCCCTTAAGGTTTAGTTAATATCATTTGCTACAATTAAAAATCTTTCGTATTTAATCACGATCGATAAATAATAAATCGACCCTTATCAAATCAAAATTGTCTTAAATTAAAACTTTACGTTGTCGAGAACAAGAGAGATAATATTAAGAACAAAATTGTTATACCAAATTTTTTTATATGTTACGATAATGTGATAAATTTCATGACCACACAGATTTTATTATATAAAATTAAATGTAAATACATAAGGTAGTTACTGTAATTTCAAACTTTATATTTCGTTGTATATAATTCTATGTGTATGCTTTATCTACTTTCAAAGAATGTGACGCCAAAGTTATAAACTTAACGTTTCTAGTCGATAATAAAATAAATTCGAAAAAAAAAGATTTTTCTTTCTACCCATTTTAAAAAAATGTATTTGCTAGCATAGGTATCAATTTGTGTCGTTTTATGTATAAAAATTAAATTGTAATTTTATTTTCGGGCTTTCAAAGACCCCACGTGACCAACGGCATAATTTCAAAAGCGCGATCAAAAGAGGGTTAATATTTATTGGGTGGTGGTAACCTCTTTGGTGCATCTCTACCCGACCAATAACTTCAAATTACATATTTTTTATCTGCACAACACACACACACACACACATATTTATGTTTTAACGAACATAGCAAACTTACAAATCCAAAGATGGCTTCATGGCTTGGTATCGATTCGTTTCGTAATAAAACTAGCGTTTACCCAAAAAATGTATAATATTGACATAAGAACGTTTATGTTTACGTTCGATAATAATTTTATGAAATCAACATACGTCATAAAAAGCCCATTTAATGTGATCGTCGATTCAAAATACTGATAAAGAAAACTTGTTGGCTAGGAGGCTCAGGTACTCTTTCGTGGTATTCAAATAGTCACTTAAAAAGCTCATTCAAAGGTAAGGTAGAAAATAATTAAAATTGAAGTCGTGCTTCTGGAGTTTTTATCTCCGGCATATTGAAAATGGCGGGATATTATGATTGAGGTTTTTACATTTTAAAAATGTTTTTAAAATTTTCAGCGAATATTTTTCTTGATGGAAGATCTACAAGGGAATGCTTTGAGGTATTTTCTTGATAACATTTTGTACTTAAATAACTAGTTAAGCCCGCAGTTTTGCCCCCGTGGAATTGGTACGATTTTAGATTCCAGTTTAAACTTCTGGGAGCATTTGTTTGAAAAAAAACCTTTCCTATGATTATCCTATATGCATACCGAGTTTTATCAAAATCTATTATGACATCTTTTTCCCAACCAAGTTCCAGCCAGTCAGCAGTCACGTGACACTAAATACGTGAAGTTTGACTTTCCTTAATGTCACCAACATGTTTAAAATCCATTCATAGACAACCAAACTAGTATTAATTCAGTCAGAATAATAAGACGTGTAATACGAAGAAAGAACAAGGCAATTGTTGGCCGTACATCGAATTGCCTGGAACCATGCAGGTTGCTATAGTCATAATAGCCCCCAGATCCTTAAACTTATTGAAAAATTGTTGCTTTTTCATTGTTCACAAATTCGTAGTTTAGCCAAAAGGGCTACGTGAAACTCAAGGCACTACAGGTCTCATGGGACATGTAAAGTTCTCACAGTACAGTACTCGGTATGCGGCCGGCGCCCGGAGTTCAACGCCATCATGTTTACAAACCGTTCCTCTTAATCCTTCCTCAGGGCTGTCATAAGTAAGAAAAACGTTATTTACTTTTTACTTTAAACATCAAATTGATTCTTGCTAGTGAGGTTATTCCCTAGAACACTGTTTTTCAACCTGTGGGTCGCCACTACCTGCGACGACCATTTTTAAACTAGGGGGTCACATAAAGGCTGTAAAACGCTGCCCTAAAACATGAAACTCTGATGAAAAGTTCATAAAGCTTTATGAAAGCCCCCACGGATTATACGCTTAAATATTTAAAGCTACATTTAATAGAGTTAAAGCTAATTTTCGTAAAGTGATTCAATTTGGGGCCTGGATAAAATATTAAATATTATGTTATACTTTAATGCGGGATATCAGTTTAGTTAACAATTTAGTTAAATTGAGTTCTAAAATGTAGAAACAAAAAAATCCTTGCTTTTTGGGTTGAAAAGTGGCAACCCTAAATCCGCTGCGAGAATAAGCAATTGTGTGTATACTTTACATAAGTGATTACCGTCTAATAGTTCTTAAGGATGCCATTGGACTTAATTATTATTAATTGGTGTGTTATAGTAATGAGCGACGTAGCTTAAGCACCATCATATCAGTAATGTATCATTTAATAATGTCATTTTTAATTCAGTCATTTTAATGTTAAGTCAATTAAAAAAAAGGTACTTTGAAATACACGTTTAATAAAAATTTTAAAAGAAACAAGCGGTGAGTACTGAGAAGATCAATTACGTTGGCGCTAACGGAATAACTTAGACCTTGGTATTCGAAGGAACTCGGCCTAGGAGTCGGATAGTATAGGTTAAGGTATAAAAAAACTTGGTTCTAACTGTTATAAAACGTAAACTTTTATTAAATTTAGCAACTTCATAATTAAAGACACAAGTGGAAGAAGATAACTAGGATTTAAAAAAAAACTCCCGGATTTTTGCTAAATCATTTTCCAAAATCGTCCGTTTTTGGAAAATGATTTAAAATAAAATAGTGTAGTTTTTGAGGTGTAGCTAGATACGCAAGATTTGACAACAATTTTATGGGAAAAAATTAGTATTTACTGGAAGGTTGCAAAATTGCAAATTGTTATAATAATTATTCACGCCTACAAGGGTATGATGATTTTAAGTGAATTTTACGGATACAAGATACTTTATATATTCTACGACATTAACTCCAAAGCATACACAGTAAGAAACCGATGACCCATGGCATAGCGGCTGGGGGTCCAGAGATTTTTGAAAGCGGTCTAAAGAAAAGTTTGGGAGCACCTGGGACGATCAACCTTCAATGCTTTAGATTAAGACATGGAAATAATATTGTTTATTTGTATTGCAACGTTTGTATTTAGTTTCGGAACATCGAGTGATCTGGGCCGTAGTTTTATGTTGTTTATCAAAAGTTCTCGTTAAATATTAATGGCGGATTTGTTTCAGATGTCCAGACGTAATTGTAACGGTTTCGAAGCGTCGGTTTATGTAATTACGGGTGACCTAATTTTTAAATAGATATTTAGGTTCAATTATCAAGTTTATGAGACGAGTGTGTGGAACCCATTCCATTCCAATTTCCAGCGCCTTATCCTAATAACGAGCTGTGTTATGCGTCTCGAATCAAATAATGTTTTTTAAAAGTTTGAAGAGCATCGTACTTCAGTAGATAGACTCTGATGAATACAATTTCAAGTCGCTTCAGCGGTTCTCAAGTTTTAGCGATTCTAATCAAAATGTATATATATATTTACAAAGATAACTGACGATTATAAGAATATTATGAATCTTCTTGATATCAAGACGATTCGTTTTAGATTTAGTAAAAGTAATTAAAAAGTCGCCGTTAATTCTGTACGTGCAGACTGTGAACCCCGCAATAGATTTATAATGTTTGTGTTGGACTGCGTCTTGCGGACGGTGGTCTCGCCGGCAATTATTATTTCAAAGTCCATTAAATATATCGTTACTGTCAAGGCCACTGTGATCAAAATGCAGTGAGGGATATAAATTTTTATGTGTATACCTACGAAATTCGCTGCTTTTTTGAGGCTACGAAGCTGCCGCCAAAGGCCATGGCCTACAACGGCTACTTATAATTCCAGGCCTGTCAAAATGACTCAGAGTAGACCCTAGGCACAACATTTTATATTAATTTTAACATTTTAATGTATTCTCGTGCCTCGGCCATTTGAACATCACTGTCGCGCTCAGAGACAAATACCCCCTTATTCATAAAATATTTGAACAGTGTTTAACTAATCAAGCCTGACTGTCCTTTTCTGGAATATTAAAAACGTCACAGGACAAAAAGGGACAGCCAACCTTGATTAGTTAAACACGTTTTAAATATTCTTATAAATAAGGGGGTTAATCGTTAATTTACACTTCAATATAATGACGAGTCTGGCAGATAATGTATGGAGCTTGTAAAACTAAATTAATTAACATTAATGTGTGAATGCGGCCGTTACAACCCATTTTTCCCCGGGATAAAGGGAACGTCAGCCGGGAAAGGACACGTGTTGAAGAAAATTGGCAACCAGAAAATCTGTCAATTCGGGCGGTTATTCAAGATCTAAACGTTTTCGATTCTTTTCTAGAATCGCCAAACAAAATGTATGGAAATGATATATTAAGGCGTAACAATCGCTTATGTCATTTCTATACATTTTGTTTGGCGATTCTATAAAGAAGCGAAAACGTTAAGGTCTTGGCTAACCCCCTAGAATTTGTTTAGCTGGGCAAATAGACCCGCAGGGCTATTGTGTGTCTCGCGATAGCAATGATTGCGCAATTATTGCTCCAAAATCGCAAATCATATAATGTAATCTCAAAACAATTGCTAATCGATTCTGACAGCAATTTTAACCATTCTGCGAATTTTATAGAAAACGTAGTTCTTTTTTTATTATTCTTTATTACTTCAAAAAGTTCAGCAATTGAACGCGAGTCATAGAGATAGTAATCTCTATTCGCTATTTTTATATAATAGCCCTGCGGAATAATATGGAATTGTGTATGATGCGTGTAAAATCGATTAACTAAACGTATACCGTACTTATACGCATTAATATAATATCGCTTACGTTCGCAATCTCCTGTAACTCTCCTTTTGAAGTAGTCGGGTAATATAATATATGCAGCAGCAAAATACAGAATAGCTTTTGTGCACAGTTTATATAAGTTCTTCGAGTATAAAAAATATTGTAGATCTACGATGCTACGAATAATAATAAAGTACGGAACCGTACCTCCCGTGCTATTACTGTTTTGAAATTGTCTCCTTTCGAAATGACATAAAGCGGAAAACATACTAATCACGCAAGGATGCAGTGGATTTTCAATCTTACGCCATGAACTGAATTTGAATTTGAACATTTTGGATATTAATATTTTAGATGGTCGTGTTTAGCAAACCGTTTGTCATACATGACTGATGCACTCTAATATGCACCCTCAGTTCATAGCGTAAGATTGAATTGAGGATGCATATTAGATATTAAAAAATGGTTTCCATTCAGTATAGCTGTTTTCAATCTTTTGCTATGAACTGAGGGTGCAATTTGGATTGCATCAAAGTACACCTTTACGTGATGTTTGTTCACGCCGTGTAGAACCCCCATTACGGACGCGATTGATGCCAGCGATCTAAATAATAACTGTGCAATCAAAGAATTTAAAAGACATACCGATTCGCTTCGCTGCGTTCAGCGTGTTCGGTTCAGAGTGCCGAGTGCGAGATTTTTTTGGACATTCGATCGTGAACGCGTTTCGCGTTTACATAGGATTTTATATGAGATTAGTACAACGCCTCCTAGCGATGCTCACGGTCACATGTACAAATCACATATAAAAATCCTAGTAAACGCGAAACGCTTTCACTGTCGAATGTCAAAAAAAACTCGCATTTGGCACTCTAATATAATGTGAGTTCACAATTTTTACATAAATACCACCTAAATATTGAAATTTCCTTGACGGAGTTCCTTAGTTTCTTATAATTTATAGTTATAGACCTAAATTTTTGCGTTATACTTATAGCTAACATTCATATCGTACACGCCGCGGGCCCCAGTCTAATATTAGTAGTTAAAACTTCAATAAAATTTTACGAATAAGTCGTAACTAAACTACACTGGCGAATTATGGATAGGATTAAACTAATCGATCTCTCCAAGGGTCTCCGTGGGTAAGGGTGATCAAGATTTTGTATAAAGTGCGTCATGACATAAATACCTCTGTAATCCCATGTCAGTGTCATGTAAATCAGCGGCCAAATTACGTAGACATACAGATGTTCGGGAAATATTACCTAGACACAAATAACGTTAATGCTTGTATGACATGGCGTCTGTGTCATCAACACAAATAAACTATGTTTAGTTTGATGGCTCAAATAAACATAATACAGGATTTCAATAGATATTTACAATTAGGGAAGTTGAAAAAGAGCCAGATTACGGATCTAAGTTGGCCGCGTTATGTCAAACGCAGCTGAAATATCACGAATCACGTCGAATTGACATATTCCGACCAAATGACGTAGGTCCGTAAACTGGCTCTTTTTCAATTTCCCCCATTATACATAGATTTTAAACATATTTTTGGCGGCGTTGAGTTGTGACCTTTTTTGGAATATTAATAAGAATCGACACGCGCCATGCTCACTGCTGAGAATTTTATGATCGAGATATGAGGATTTTTAAGAAATTTAAACAACTATCGCGGTCTATTCATTTAAAAATTATGGCAAATAGAATTTGCCAATTAACAAAATTAATACCATCTTATTTAAATAAGCTGACAAAAATTAAAACCACGATCAAAAATATTTAGTAGTATTTAAATTAGTTTGATTAACAGAGAAGCTATATAATATAAAATTCCCGCTGTCTGATACCTGTAACACAAGACCTTCGGGTACCTAACATGGGCCCAGACTGACGTGGTGTGAAGCGTCCATATTATTATTATAAAATATGTCTTATTTCTTAAACTTTGTCGATTTTTCTTAGGGTTCCGTACCCAACGTAAAAACGGGACCCTATTACTAAGACTTCGATGTCTGTCGGTCTGTCTGTCTCCCGGATGTAACTCAAGAACGGTAATAGCTAGCGAGTTGAAATTTTTACTGAATAACTATTTCTTTTGCCGCTATAACAACAAATACTAAAAACAAAATAAAAGAAATATTTAAGGGTGGCTCTCATACAAAAAACGTGTTTTTTTTTCAAATTTCTCCTTCTTAGTACTAGATGGCGCTGCGGTACGTCTACATCGCGCTATCGCTTGTTAGGAAGTGTAAAGCTATAGTTGTTTAATGTTCAATACTATGTTTCCTCTCGTTTTTTGCTCATTTCTGGTACAGAACCCTTCGTGCGAGAGTCCAACTCGCACTTGGGCGGGTCTTTCTATAAGTGTGTTTTGACATATCTGTGATATGTAATATCTTTTCCAAAACTATTTTGCACCCAATACAAATGTTTGCTGCCAACCGTCATGGAAACTAATGTTTTAGTTCACTGACCCAATTTCGAATAAATAACAGTTTAACTAATGATATGAATATTATTTTTTATAATCTATTAACTACAATAATATTATTAACGACTATTTTAAGACCAAATAACGTACGTCCATGTCCACCTATTTCAGAAATTTCTCTTAATTATATTACTAGAAATAAGTGAATTTCAAATTCTATTAGTTTTGCTTTATAAAACTTTTCTATTTGGATGATTTTGGATTTGAAATATACGCTGAAGTCCAGGGATGGTGAAAAATAGGAAGTAGAAGTAGACCATGGTGTTGGTTGGTTGGACCAGTGGAGTTCAACAGGTTATCCAGTCGTAAACGATATATATTATAAACTTACAATTATGTCGCATAGTTTTTTTTGGCAATAAAAATTAGCGCAGTCTATTCGCATCAGTCCTTTTATTACCTTCTATTATTTAAAACTAGCTTTTGTCCGCGACTACGTCCACGTGAAACTTTATAAATTAAAAAATCCTTTTTTACAACATTTTCAGTGTTCTGTAAGAGTATAAACGGTATCCTATTACTGAGACTTCAAAGTCTGTACGTCTGTCTGCCCTAGTCCATTAGACCCTTAACTGACCTTGAGGGACAGTGGTGGTAAACCATCGGTTAAACAGACATCGACGATATATTTTCCAGACGTTGGCCGCATTCCAAGTGTACCTTGTGTCAGTTCCTGAGTATAATGAAGAGCTTCCTGAGATTTATCTCAGGTACAGAAATATATTCGGTCGTAATTGCGCCTCATTTAGTCATTTCTACCTTGTCCTCGATCTATTCTAGACGGAGGTAGATCAAAGCTTTATAAGCCGCATAAAATTGTGAGTCGAGGCTATACGTTGGCTGTCTTTAACATTTAATCACATTATGGGTAGTTGGTTCCCATTTTATCCCTCGCTTTTTCTAGGAAGTGTTGCGTAAAATATTTGCCCCCAGACTCAAATAAGGATACTATTACTTTAAGGTCTCTATGTGTGTCTGTTTGTGACATCATAGCTTACGTACGAATGAAGCTATTTTTTGAGTTGAAGGTAACTTACGAATTATGAGCGAGTGTTCCTAGACTTCTTAGACTAACTTTGACATTTAAAATAAAAATAGAACTTGTTTTTAGCATCTTAAGGATATATGAAAATTTATAATTTAGTAAGAATTACAAAGTAAAATATACAAACGTGTAATATTTCCAAATCACCTCTTCAACTGGCAGAGTAATGCAAACTAATAGCACTGCCCCGTTGGATGGCAATTGCTATCCGTTGTGCCAGGTAGCTCCCGGCTCTGGGGTCTCGGGTGGCTTCGATAAGCTTTTTAGATATGTCTCTAAAGAGCTAATGTGTATATATAATAAATACATTAAAACTTTGGTAGTGTGGTTGAACTAAAACACGGCGATTTTCATTTGCGTGAATCTTTGCTAGTTCTGTAACAAATTAAATTAAAATTAAAGTTTAAAAAAATTCAAACGGACCTTCATATTTAATTTGGCACAGGAATAATCGACGTTTCGACGTCAATAATGTCGCAGCCGCGGCTGACGGGCGATGGCTCAGACCCATCAAAAGTATTGGCGTTTGAAGTCACCCGTCAATCATAATTCATACCACAATATTTACTTGACAAATGCCAACTTTTTGTCAATTATCCTAATTTTAAAAATAATTAAGTTACTCGAAAGCTGTCTCTAAGTAACTTTATTTAATGTAATTCTAACTTCACTGTATGTGAACAAACACAGGCTAATTTTAAACAAGGGCACGCGAATCATTAATATAGTTTTTGTTAAGTTCTGTCTACATCCCAATATGGCGTTGACGTTTATCCTTTAAGAATCACGATTTCGTAATGAAAATCCTAATTATTTGCACCATATTTAGCATGGCACGCATGTAACACAAAATATATTATTTTGTGTAGTTATAACATAAGTAACACACAAATTATAAATGTCAGTACATATATTTGCACAGTACATATTTTGACATGACACGATAACCTTACACGAAATACTCTTTTGTTTATGGTTGAAGACTGTGATTTTTTTTTTAAAGTTAATGGCCTGGCAACGAGACCTTTATGCCAAAATTGAAGTCTGTGATTGAATTCAGAAATATTGATAGTCGAATTTCGACCACAAGGCGAACTCTAGTTATTATTATTATAAGAGACTTTTGTTTTTTGCTTAAAAAATGTTCACGACACCTGCTATATTCAACTGATAATTTATAATAGTATAGTAATTTATTTTTATATTACAGGTATATATTAGTTATATATACCTGTAATATAAAAATAAATTATAATAACTAGACCAGTTGGCCAAGTGACGTAGTTTGCTTTGGTTCTTCTTCCTTCCTCTTAGGCATTCGTATTTCTGTGTGGCCGTAGATCCTCAGCCGACCTACACGTGCCGAAGCATGACTCCACAATTTACAATGCCATTGCTCATAGGCGTTTGAAACTAAGCAGGCAGTGCAATAAAAGTGGGAATCTGGTAGTGACGGAAATACCAGGCCGAACTTCAGAAAGAAAATTTTATGTTCTGTTTGCGACTGAAACAATTTGTGGGAGGCTCGCGAAACAACGGACGAAAACAATGATTCAACAAACATCATAAAATACAGAAGAGAGAAGATAGTTTTTAATGAAGTTTTTGGTTTTTACTAGACTGGAACATAAGCGGCCGCACTCATTTGGTGATGATTCAACTTTAATGAAGAGGTTCACACTTGACAGTTATCTAAAAATCTTGAATTAATTACATATTTTTTTTTAATTATATTTGGGGGAAAGTAGTTTAGAGAAATTTCCGATCTCAAGTACATAATACCACGGCCTCACAGGAAAAAGTCACATAATGGGTCCACAGAATATCAGTGACTGTGGTGTCCATAGTCATGAACTTGAGTGGATACCATTTCTACGGTTTGGGCATCTGCCTACCTGTTTCCTCTCGTGTGCTTACAAAGATGTTACATGATTTAAATATTGCTCATTTTCAATATCTTTTGTTTTCGTTTATGTAATTTTATAAGAATTGTACCTTCAAGCAGTGGCGTAACTATACCGTTCGAGGCCCATGGCAAAATTGTTTTCGCTCCACTATGTCAAACCAAACACGTCAAGCGATTATTGTAAAAAATAATCGCTTGCCACTTGCCTAGGTGGGCTGATCAGGGGCCCCTTCGACCGGGGGCCCGTTTGCTGGCTTGCCACCTTGCAGTTACGCCACTGCCTTCAAGGTATGTTTCGTAATGGCCAAATTAGTGAATAAACGTTTATTCATGTAGTAAGTAGTAAAAAATAAAGTGACCATTTCCATTTGATCCATAGTAACTTTTACAGTTAAAACATCACGGAACCCTAAAATGGACCAAAAACAAAGATTTAGGATGTACCACAATCCAATCGCCACATTGACGACGCCATTAAACGCACATTAAACGGTTTGTGGGCGATAAACGCGCGATCGGCCGCTCGTAAACGTTAGAG
>JAOTAV010048822.1:0-16583 GCA_026546445.1 Cyclargus thomasi
CAATTAATGTATCGATGTCGACGTTCGCCGGCTCCGGGCGAGGTGTTGTTAGAGAATCGAGGAAAGTGTTGAAAAGTCGGGAGATTCGTGTGAAGCGTCGCCGCGAATGATAATCGGCGACGTTGGATTGGTAATATCATATTTTTATGATTATTTAGGGGGCAAGCGAGCAGACGGGTCACCGGATGGGAAGCGACTGCCGTCGCCCATGGACACTCGCGACATCCGAGGAGTCGCAAGTGCGTAGCCGCGAGGGAATAGGGATAGGGGGATTAGGGAAGTTGGGCTCCGGTAAACTCACCCAGAGTTTACCGGAGAACGAGACCACAACACAAAGCCATTTTATGTCGGAGTTCTGTGAGGCTTTGGGATCATTCCGGCCGAGCCGAAGCATGACGATCCCACGGCAACGAGCATCCGTTGTTATGTACTTGAGATCGGAAAGTGTCTCATCGGTACACGCCTCCACCCGGGTTTGAAGTTTGAACCTGCACCCACTCGAGTGCGAACAAAAAGTCTTACCCACTAGGCCACGGACGCTCTAAGTTTTAAAACCAGATGGTCCAATCCTATGATACAACTCCTATTAAAAGAAATAAAATGCCAGCAAACACGTTAGTTCTGCTCCCCCCACCCCTTTATTATTTAAATTATTTTGTTTTTACTATTATATACCAACCTCTGTGGCTCAATTGGTAAGCGCGTTGGTAGCTTAAGCCGGGGGTCGCGAGTTCGAATCCCGCCGACGGAGAAAAAAGTTTTTCAAAGTTCCTGGGTCATGGATGTGTATTAAATATGTGTATCATATAATAAAAATCTTAAACATGTGTATAGTATAAAAGTATTAAACATATTTCCGTTGTCTGGTACCTGTAACACAAGTCCCTCGGGTACTTAGCACGGAGCCAGACTTACGTGGACTTGGTGTGAAGCGTACATAGATATTATTAATATTATAGATGTTGTATAAATTTTGAACGGAGATACATTAAGTCCCGTGGATAGAGGTAGAGTTACGAGCGCCATCTAGTGTGTTTACATCTCGCTTTTACCCGCGGCATTTCTAGCACCCAATTAGAATTTCTGTTTTATTCCACAGAAGTTTTTCATCGAAATTAAAAGTATATTATTTTCTTAGCTCGGTAATCCTTCCTTACTAATATTATAGTTAGGATAATAAGTATGTTCACTTCTTTGTTTGTTTATCCTTCCTTTACGCCCTAACGAAGTAGTTGAAAAAACATCCCACATTTGCATTTTCACAATTTACTATTTTTTGAAATCCACGCAAGCGAAATTAATATAATATTTGTATAAAATCATAACAGCACAACGCCGTTTCACGCCAGTTTTTGTGAGGCTGTGGTATCACCCCAGTCAAGCCGGCACATTCGTGCCGAAGCATGGTTCTCCCACAGCAATGAGCATCCGTATTATGTACTTGAGATCGAAAATGTCTCATCGGTACACACCTCAATCGGGGCTCGAACCTGCAACCTCTCGAGTGCGAACCAAAGGTCTTACCCACTAGGCTACGGACGCTATTTAATATAATCAATAACCTTATTTGTGTTCTTCGTGACAGCTTGTTTTTTAGGGTTCCGTACGCAAAGCTTAAATATTGGATCCTATTACTAAGACTTCGATGTCTGTCAGTTTCCAGGCAGTATTTTAAAAATGTTTATAGTGAAATTTTCACAAATAATGTATATCTGTTGCTCTTTTAACGGCAAATACTAAAAAGTAATAGTGTTTATGGGGTGGCTTTTATACAATAAAAGTGTTTTTTGTCAGTTTTTGCTTTTTGACACTAGATAGCGCTGCAGTACATCTTAAACATGCTATACTATAATTTTAAAAACAATTTTTCAAACGTTTTGCTTTCTACTAGTCCGGATTCGTGCACGATACCAACTCACACTTGGCCCGGTTTTTTTCGCAGTTAACCTTTTAGGTCAGTAAACAGTTAGCTTGGATACGGGAATAATAAACTCAATTTGTGACGATTGATCGCAGAGACCTTTTGAACTCAATATCTTTCGCCCATAATTCCGTTTCGACATATCTCGTAGATCGGAAATCACGTTACGTCAAATAGATTTACCGGATAGACATACAGCATATTATGATTTATTTAATGTATTTGATGTCTATCAAACGGAACCTTGTGTTCTAAAGGTGAATTCCTAATTCGAATTCATTAAATCAAGCCGAAACACTATTTTATACTAATCTGTCTGTTACTTCTTCGCCGCCTAACTGAACCAATTTTGCTTATGCCCCCGGAACATATGCTGCTTTTTATCCCGGAAAAATACAGTATCCGGATACATTAAGTATTGCGTGACGCACTGAACCTATTGACTCCAAATGTATTGGAACACAAATGTTGGACAATTTGAGGGTAGTTGTAGAACAGACCGCCCGGACCAAAAGAGAACGTCACGGTCCAGTCCCCTCATGACCACGGTCGTTAACACGCCCGTAACGTCGAGAAAAAGTATATTGTAGTATCACTACTAGAAAAATTGGCGTAGAGACTCGATTCATTAATTATGAGATCCGGAATGTCTCAAGATAATAGGACATGTCGTTATTCCACGGGTGAAAATACTTCAACATAATAGTAGGGGAGCCCAAGAGGTTTTAGGCTAGTGCAGGCTTTTTACATGCCTTTGATTATTATGGTATGAAAATCATATTTCTAGGTTAGGAGTCAAAATAATAATAATAATCATAAAGTTAATTTTATGTATTTAAATGGTATTCGATTTGTCAGATTAGTAGTTAGATTGGTGTAGAGTAGCTGAAAATATACCAAAGAACACTTTTACATAAAGCACTAGTGTTTTAAGAGTAAGGTAAGCCTATAATATCATAGAAAAATAAAGTCTCATATTTTCTAACCTATGCTTCCCAGATAGTTTATGACACATTCAACTAAATTAAATAATCTATCTTTAGACAGTAAGACCTACAGGGTCTTGCTATAAAAGCATTAGCACCTTAAAGTCACTGTATCGATTTATCTCATAAAATGGCAATAAATGCTTTTTTTATTTTCTTCTCCATTTTACCTAATCTACAAAACATAGTAGGTTCCCACGATGAGTGACAAAAATAGCACTGTCACCTCCCCTACCAAAATGTCAATGTGAATTGAATGATAATAATATCCAAGCAATGCCACGGTAAAGGTATGTAAATGTATTCCTATACAGCGTCAGCACTGGTAGGTTATTCAATACGACGTTTCCATTAGTAACAATAATGGTAATCAACTCCACTATAGACATACAAACCAGTAGGCCGACTCTAAGCCAAACACAAACACACAAATCGGTGCAGGTACTATCAGGTACGGCCATTAGTATAGTGTTAACTGCTAAGCAATGCAATGCATTTTTCTCGTACGGAACGAATTCATTTCCATGTGGAATTTAGCGCTTTCGGACAAACCTAATGAAAAGAAATGTACGTCATGCAGAAAACAGCACTTTCCTACATGTGGTTTGTGCCGTCGAACAAAATGATTGGAAATTTTTATCGATTTCATTCCACATCACGCAAAGTAATTAAAATAAAATAAAACTATCTCTATTCAAAATGGGTACTTTGTATATACTTTTTAAAAGTTTTGAATACGATGCCTACCACCGTTTTTGGAACATTTTTTGTAGTAATTTGATCTCCCCTATCATTGTCAGTTCACCACGCCACCACTTTCTGAACTGGCCCCCTAGACAGGTGGCAAGCGATAAATGTTTCGGATAATAGCTTCATACTTTTTCATTCGCACATATTCGAACTTGACTAGATCACGTGACTTTTCGTTCGTCTATGTCAATCCCATACAAAAACACGCCAAGCGATTATCGTAAACGAAACTCTCTTGACGCTTGCCTAGGGGGGCTGACGTGCATGTACATTCCATATGAAGAAACATGGTTTACATGTATTAAGTAGATAAGTAGTTAACTAGATTTTAAGGTAATTTTAAGTGAACTTAACACTTGCTACGAAATTTTTTGTTAAATAAATTTTAACTTAAAGTTAAAATTTAGTTAACTACTTATCAACTTAATACATGTAAACCAGATATTACGGAATTTCTAATAGAGTCACGGGTGATTTAAAAGTACTCACACTGACGTACTCAAAATCCGTCAATGCCATAAAACCCGGACCGTCAACACTGTGCCATAACGCTATTGCGCTGTGCTATACGCTGCGCAGAGCCTGCCCGGCCCACCCCGGCCTGCCCCGGCACGGTCTGGCACGTCCGCGTGTGCGCGTACCTTAACTTGTATTATAGTAGTAATGTTTTTATATTGAAAAAAATCAATTAATATTAACGAATTATTAAGAAAAATCATAATTATAATGCATACACTTGTAAAATTATTTTAATTAATTGACATTGATTCGTTTTTAAAAATATACGACCCATATTGCAAGTTGGTTATCTAAAAATATCCCAGGTACTCACGGTTTCAATTAACTGCATGCTTAATTTTTATCAAATTTCTCCAGCCGTTTAGAAGTAACAGACATAAAAACGAAAAAAACGCATTGAATTTTTTATGGTAATGGTCAAAAATAATAATCAACGCGCAAGGCGAGAGCGAGGTGCTGCGCGGGGAAGCAAAAGGAGGAAGGGGGGGAGGGGGTGAAATAACTGATTTCTAGGTGTCTAGTTCTGGGCTAGGTTCTAGTTCAGGCGTAGAGTTACATAATGAATATGGCTATACTTAGCTAAATTAAGGGTATTTTACTTTTTTTTCAAAAGCATTTATTAGTGTTAATTTATATTTAGTTCTAAAAGATACATGATATCAACAATAAGAAGTCTGCATAATATTATTTTTTAAAATAGTTCTTACGATATTATATTATAACTATATATTAATACGCGAGCGGAAAACTTTATAACCCTTTTTACGAAAGACGCGTAGATTTAAAAGCATGAAATTTCTCCCAGCTAAAGTTGATATGGAGGAGAAGCGTGGAATACCATAAAATAAGCTTTTCTTGCATATATTTTACAAATAAAACGTTACGCACACTACAAAGGCTGGCAACGCACTTGTGATTTGCAAATCTTCGGATGTCACGAGTATCCATGGGCGACGGCAGTTGCTTTCCATTAGGTAACTCGTCAGCTCACTTGCCATATTATAAAAAAATATGTTTTGACATGACATGATAATCATACACGAAATACTCTTGTTTTTCCTGTATGATTATCATTTGTCTTGAAATGTTGTTTATGCTTAATGTCTGTGTTTTTTATATTAAATTTAATGCCCTGGTAACGAGACATTTATGCTTAATTGAAGTCTACGATTCAATAGAGAACAGCTTTTTAAAGCTCCTTTATACGATGGATTTTAATATCTATGGTCGAATTTCGACCACACGGTGGCCTCTAGTTCGAATAATTTTGTTTGTAATAATAAAAGCCCCGGGAGCTCCAGGACCTGGGCTAAATGGTTTCTTTATTGTTATTCATAGAATAGTCGATCAAATACATAAAACATGACATTACATGAGTCGAACGTAGATTTCATTTTATCGAACGCGTATTTTAATTCCACGCGTTTTTGACGAATCTATAAATAGTTTGCCGTGGGAGAGCCAGCTTTTGGCACGAATGGGCTCGACTGTAGCTACACCGCGGCGTCACAGGAAACTGGCGTGAAACGGCGTTGTGCTGTGTTTCTTTCAGTGAGTGAGTTCCCTGATATCCCTATTCCCTCATGAAGGCCGGCAACGCGCTTGCAACTCTTCGGATGTAGCGAGTGTCCATGGGCGACGGTTGTTGCTTTCCATCAGGTAACTCGTCTGCTCGCTTGCCCCCTAAAGATCATAAAAAAACACCCTAAAATATTACCACTTTGTTTTCGTAATACCCCGTATCCTTACAGACACTTATATGACGTAGTAATAATAATAATATCTATGGACGCTTCACACCACGTCAGTCTGGTCCCGTGGTCTGCTTGCAGCTGCCGTCTGTACTCACCTGCTGCATGCTGACATTTCCCTCGTCGATATCGAAGGGCGGTCGAACGGAGCACAACGTGCGACCCATACACGCGTACGACAGGATCGTGATTGAGCCTGCAACAATTTAGTTTTAATTGGTTATGTGTTAATCCAGAATACCAGCTACCTCCGTGCCGGATTTTATCAAAATCGCTCCAGCCGTTTAAACGTGACGAGGTAACAAACAAACTCACAAACATTCGCGTTTATCAACGTTTTTGCAACGAAATTGGTAGCTTTAGGAAGTACTAGATTGATGGCCGCAACTCTGTTGCACCAGAAATCGTCTATCGGGCAAGCACTTTCTATTTTTCCGGGATAACTATCATAATATGTCCTTCCCTGGGGCTCAAAGTGTCATTCCAAATTTCAGCAAAATTGGTTCGGTGTCACCGCTTACTGATAAAGTTTCTGTTAGGCTATCCACCACTTTTTGACAAATTCTCCATACCACATCTGTCAAATAAAGCTGTGGATGCATCTGTAAGCGGTGAAACACCCTTAGAATTTCATATACCGTATCAGCCCGCAGCCGCTTAAAGATTAGACCTTGACCTATAAAATTCAATTGTCGTAAATTCTAGTTACCAAACGCGTACTATGAAAAATATGGCTTTCTAACGAAATGTTAAAAACTTTGATGTTACAGCCTCTACTGTATTTTTTACCGACTTCCAAAAAAGGAAGAGGTTTCTCAAGTCGACGGTATATAATATACATATATAATGTTTTTTTTTATGTTTGACCACGCATTACTCCGCCGTTTGTGGACCAATTTCGATTTTTTTTTTGCTGCATAGGCTATAGCTTATAAAGATTGATTACGGTTAATGTTGAGGCTTAGGCCAATCTGTGATGTACTGAAAAGAATTATTTATTACTTTTCAGTACATCTATAATTTTTTGTCGTGGAAGTCGATTTTTATTTTTTATTTAAAATTATTTTAAGAACTGTTGGTCTTTGAAAAACAGAGTCTAAATATTCGTATTTTTAAGCGATTTTTGACGCCGCGCCTTGCCGTGGGAGAGCCACGACCTTACAGAAAACAGGAGTTGTGTTGTGTTTCGTTCAGTGAGTGAGTTTACCGGTGGCCCAACTTCCCTAATCCCTTATCCCTATTTCCATTCCCTATTCCCTCATAGAGGCCGGCAACGCACTTGTCCATGGGCGACGGCAGTTGCTTGTCATCAGGTAACTCGTCTGCTCGCTTGCCCTCTAAATATCATTAAAAAACACCTTTAAATATTACCACTTTGTTTTCGTAATACCTCGTATACTTACGTCTATATGACGTAGTTATAATAATAATAATATCAACGGACGCTTCACACCACGTCAGTCTGGTCCCGTGGTAAGTACCCAAGGGACATGTGTTACGGGTACCAGACAACGGAAATATGTTTAATAATTTAATACAATACACATATTTAAGATTGTTATTATATGATACACGTATTTAATACACGAAAATCTTTTGTTCCGTCGGCGAGATTTGACCCGCGACCCCCGATCTGAGCCACAGCGGTCGTCGTAAATGAGATAAAAAACGAGACGAATATTTAATAGCACTGTAAATATGTAAATTTACTCCCTACATTTTACACTTCAAGCGTTTTACCTGCCGAGTTCGGTCAAACTGGCATTTCTTTCGTCCCCTTTTCCACGCAGTAACATTTACATCATATAATGTCGTATATTTTAAACAACCTTATCGTATAATTTTCCCTAAAGGTTGGAAGTCTGACCTAGTTTTATATCAAACACTATTTGAATAGGACTTTTTGCTTAAACAAAAACCAGGTTACAAAAACGAGTCTGAATGCGAGCAAGATATTTTCGTGATTTAAAAAACATACTATTCTAACTAAGCCAAGCTAAGCTACTATTATAAGTGAATGTAGCAGATAACTAGCCATTTACAATATTAGGCCATAATTATTATTCTTTTATAACCTTTTGACAAATGTCGTAACTTCCCTATTTCTCTTGCTAATGTGTAAATAACATAGTAATTAGAATACATTTTTTAAACTTTTCCCGTTCATAGAAACCTTTCTTTTATGCAAAAAAGTAAGTTTTATTTGTTCGCTTCTTAAACGAATGTTCAATTGTATTATAACAAAACGTAGTTTCAACAAAACACGAATAACACGTACTAAAATATAATAAAATAATATTTGTGGACAATTTAAGCCACATCAGCCTGGCCCCGTGCTAAGTTCTTGAAAGTTTCGTGTACCAACGGAAATATTATCTACTAGTTGGTGCCCGCAACTTCGTTGCGCGAAAATTTATATGTGATGCGGGAACCGTACATTTTTTCGGGATAAAAAATATCATACATGTTGCCCAGGCCTAATTATAGCTATCAAACAAAAAAAGATTTGTTTAAATACGTCCAGTAGTTCCTGAGATTAGCGCGTACGAATAGACAAACTGATAAACAGACAGACAACTTCTTTTGTCGATATGCATTCTATTAATGTTCCTTAGCACCTACATTGATTATTTTGTAAAAATGTTAAATGTACAGACATTCAAATTTCAAATTTTACTGTTTTTTTATATGTACTAGCTGACCCGGCAAACGTTGTTTTGCCATATAAATAATTTCCCCTAACATTTAGGGGGATGAAAAATAGATGTTGGCCGATTCTCATAGATACCGGAAAAGCACAAAAAATTTCATCAAAACCGCTCAAGGCTCGGAGCAGTATGGCAACGAAAACTGTGACACGAGAATTTTATATATTACATGTATAAAGTATAACAAAACAAAGTAATAATAGGTTTGTATGGCGTAATTTTCACAGTGGTCAGACTGTAATTAATCATCATTACCTCTGTTTATTGTGCGTGGCCTAGTGGGTAAGACCTTTGGTTCGCAGTCGACAGTGTGCAGGTTCGAATCTGGTTGGAGGTGTGTACCAATGAGACATTTTTCGATCTCAAGTACATAATACGGATGCACATTGCCGTGGGAGAGCCATACTTTGGCACGAATGGGCCGGCTCGACCGGAGTGACCACCGCCTCACAGAAAATGGTATGAAACGGCGTTGTGCTGTGTTTCGTTCAGTGAGTGAGTTTACCGGTGGCACAACTTCTCTAATCCCCCTATAGCAATTCCCATTCTCTATTCACTTATAAAGTCTGGCAATGCACTTGCAATTCTTCAGACGTCGCGAGTCACCATGGGCGACGGCAGTTGCTTCGCATCCGGTAACGCGTCCGCTTGCTTGCCCTCTAAATATTATGATAAAAAATTATAATAGTTTTGTATGGTGTATATACTTCGAAATAGGGAAAATGCGTGTAAAACAAACATTATTGAATTCAAGTTATTATGATAGTGGACTAAAAGATATACAGAATGACAAAAAATCTTTAAATTCTGTTGAGAAATAAGTAAGATATTAGCGATGTAAGTTTTCTACCCATCTCTTTCTCTTAAAACGTAATTTAGTATGAACTTTTTATGCAGCTTATGGACTTTGACGTCACAGACAATATCGGATCTCCCTTTCTAACTGACTACTTTAAAGGCTTGTTACTTTGTTGTTTTCAATTTTGTCAAAAAAAACTGATTGGACTACATCGTTTTTCAATAACGAAAGATTTTTTTTTTAAATAAACTATAAATAAAAAATCATGCATATTCCCTATTGTGCACTTAAGTTAGCTAAGTTCCATCCTGGTTTTGGAAGCAATATAGGTAAACTATCGTAGCAAGTGCGTTTTAGAATATATGGGCGCAAAACCACACTTGTACTAGTAACACTGACGTTCTAATACCTAAGCGCATGTCAAATTTACTATCTTAGCGCCACAGAAACTATGTGAGCATTGCGGAACTTGTATAATATGTAGCCACTGGCTAGTACAACATTATGTACGAGCTAGAGCGTCCGGAGCTTAGTGAGTAAGACTTTTGGTTCGCACTCGAGAGGGTGCAGGTTCGAACGCGGGTGGAGGCGTGAACCAATAGAGAGTAAAAAAAAGTGTGTCAGGTTGAAAACTTGGTTCTACGTGAGATCTCACTATTTTTTGGCACTACGGCCTACGAACTACATTGCTCTCATCTTGGCAACATATTAACTTCCTTCTTTTTAAAGTCGGTAAAAAGTAGCCTAAATAACTTCTTACTATAATATTAACTTCATAGTATATACCAGTACCCTTTAAAATTGGTCCATCCGTTTCAGAGGTAGGCTAATACAAACAGACAGACAGACAGACAAAAATTGTAAAAAAAGTTATTTAAGCTTATGTTCCGTATATATTCAGATTCATTATATATTCAGATTCGAGTAGTAAAAAATGTTTATTTTAATGTTTCACTTAATAAATTTTATATATTTGTGTAGATAATTGTTCATCGCTTTTATATACTGTGTTTTCTATTATTTACACTGAGTGTTATAATATGTATAATATATTAATTTTATTTTATCATATCTTATGTACAGACACGTAGACCCTAAAGTGTAAGAACTTCGTTATGTATAGTATATTTAATGCACTTGGTCTGTCAAGTTCATTGAATCCAGGTCCATGCCAGGTTCATTGTACGGTAGTGTGAAGAGACTTTTTATTCTGTCTGTCTGGTCGTTCCCACAGCATCGACACAATCTGCAGTAATCGGCGACTCGCAGGAGCTCACGTGGTCCCTAATGCCGTGTAATCCGAAGGGAGTTCTGCTCTTTTGTTTTCCCCATTTTATCTCTAATCCTCCCTTCCTAGGGTCCCGTAGCAAATGGTAAAACGGGACCTTATTACCACGACTTTTATGGCTGCCTGTCTCAAGGCTTATATCAAGAATGGTACGTAACAAATTTTACAATTCCGCGAATATTTCTTTGCCGCTTTAACAACTAATATCTTTAAAAAATTCATGAGGCCTATTGAACTATTTTTTTAAATGATAAAGAACCATTTCGAATGTTAATCCAACTCGTGGTTTTTTCTTTTTTTCTTTAATGCGGATAAATCTCCAGCAACAAATATACTCCTTCTTCTTCATGTTTTTTGTATGGGTTTAGATTATTATTATTTATTATTAATCGACTTTACAATAATAAATAATAATTAATTCTTTTACGTCTACGCGTCTTTCGTAAAAAGGGGTACAAAGTTTTCTGCTCGCATATTAATAATTAGAATACCATGTTCTATCAATCACTTACTGTAGTATAAATGTGATTGACGGACAAAAATCCAAATAAACAAGTTTTCATATTCGTGGTATTAGTGAGATCATTGATATTTGCTTGAATAGGCCACAAACATCGTGAACACAGCCAAAGCCCGAATGTAAAAAGCCAAAAGAATTCACTCATTGAGTTTGAAATAGTCGGTGACGGCTCACTCCAGTGCAGTGTAGTCCCACAAAGTCCTGTTGTGTTTGAGTGTGTGAGCCACATGAGTGACAGTGCACCCAGTTTCTACTTTCAAAGGGAGTGTGAATTTTTGTTTGCATTTGCATTGGTTAAGTTTTTGGTTAAATTTATAGGTTTTGGGCATTCGATGCGCGCTAATCCATAATTTCATTGGTCGATACTAATTATATTTGACGACCAACTGAGCCACAGAACGCTTAAGCCGGGGGTCGAGGGTTCGAATCCCGCTGACGGAGCAAATAGTTTTTCAATGTTCCTGGGTCTTGGATGTGCATTAAATATGTGTATCATATAAAAAAATTTTGAATATGTGTATAGTATAAAAAGTATTAAATATATTTCCGTTGTCTTGTACCTGTAACATAAATCCCTCAGGTACTTAGCTTAGTTAGTTACACCACGTAACACCACGGCAGTATGGCCCGGTGCCATATTGACGTGGTGTTACGCGTCCATAGACATTATATATTAAAAAAAAATATATAAATGCGAACATGTCTGTCTATCTGTCTGTTACCGTTTCATATTCAATCCGCCAAATAAAGTATATTAAAATTTGGTATAGAGATTTGGAGTACCTTTTGACATGTGAGTGAAGGAAATATAATACTTTTCAATTTTTCGACAACGTTCTCGAAAAATTACCTACAAAAAAAGTACTTAAAAGTACCTACTTTTCCCGCGTGATAAACGAATTTTGGCGCGAAGAAGATGTGGGCGTCATCTAGTGTAGTTCATATGACACGCGGGAGCCGTGTAAACCAAGGAAAAAACTTTTTACAACAAAAACCTCCCCACTAATTTAGGTTTAAACACAACAAGAGGTAACTAAATTAATGTCCTTGTAGGTTAACGGTCGTAGAAGTATGGATTGTAAAGTTATGTTAGTCGCTTAGATTTCTAGCTAGTTTCAGTCTAATCTTCCAGCCAGTGAATTTCTCGTTAGCACAAACTTGTAGAGAATTATAATTTATATAGTAGGTAAATAGCTGAAGCGATGACACAGCAAGTTTCGCAGTTTGTGTGGTCTGCCGGCGTAAATGGCGAACATTAGCTATGGTGCTTTGTTTGTTAATTTATCGCCAACTCATAGTCATAACTGGATAGGGTTGTCGACAATTGGAAACTCTCGCGCGTGAAATATTGTTACTTTAACTAAAGAATAAACAAATGGTAATTTGTTTGCAAAAACGGTGCTGTGCTGTGTTTCGTTGAGTGAGTGAGTTTACCCGTGGCCCAACTTCCCTGATTTGTCTTGTGTTTGAAAATTTGTTTGACTACTTTTAAAGCTTCTTAAAAATTAAAAACTTGATTTTTTTTCAAATTTAAAACCTTCTGAAATACGTTTTCCCATTTTTGCTCTATACTGGTATGGAACTCTTCGTGCACGAGTCAAACTCGCACTTGGCCGGTTAATATTAAGAGTTTTGCCGCAGATATTTGTGATGCAATGTGAATTCGCAGTTTTGTGTGGGAGCCCTTACACTGCATATTAGGTGCACTTGGTATCATATTTTCGGTTTCAATTTAGCGAACAGTTAATGTTCGAGTAAGCGGATCTAATGAATGTGTAATTAACTTGTAATTTAGGTAATTAGGGTCAGCGTGTATTGATTTTGACCTGCAGTATTTTGGGGTTTGCCAACTTTAGTAAAGTTTGTTTTAAATGGAGTATATTATTTGGCGTACAAAGTTGCTAGCTTTTCATGCAGTCTAAAGTTAAATTCGAAAGAAAAAATTACAAGAATTTAAAAACTCCCAGGAATTAACTTTCGCCAGCAGCATTTCTGGACCGATACGACCTTTAAGAAGAGAGCGTATCTCTTAAAAGATCGGCAAGACACATGCAATCTAACGTTGCGATATTTGTGGGCAACGATAGCTGCTAACCATCAGTTCACGCATTGGCTTACTTGCACCCTTATAAAAAAAACAAAGGAATAATTTTCAAATAAAGAATGTACTAAAATATTCGTCATCGTATAAAGGTCGCGATAGACGTCCTCAAGGAAACTGTCCTCAAAAAGACAATCCAAGTTGGACAGGGAAAGTTTTTTAATATTCTTACCGCTCAATGTAATCCGTCCCTTCGCGATTTTGTTTCTGAAAAAAAGGGAACGAAAGGAGGGGATACCCGAAACGTAATTTTGCATGAACGAATGACAAAGTTCCGTCGCACGGTGATTAGATTTAATGCTTTTGTAATGAGTTTGTGACTTCATATCTTATCCATCTTGTCAGCAAGATTGGAAATATTTTCTTATATATTTTTTGACATCGCATCGCTGGATGGCGGATTTTTTATGATATTTAGGGGACAAGAGATCAGACGGGTTACCTGATGGAAAGCAACTGTCGTCGCCTATGGATACGCGTAACATTCGAAGAGTCGCAAGTGCTTTGCTACTTACTACTTATACTTGATATACTTTGAGTCCCGGAGAAGGACATAAGATACCGGAAAAAGTACGGTCTCGCGATAAACGAATTTAAGCGCAACGAAGTTGTGGGCATCACCTAGTATGTTATAATTACATAATATCTTATGAAATTCCCGCCTTCATCTGTCAATTCTTAAGTTTTATGTATTTCCAAATCTTCAAACTGTTACTTTGCAAGTGCAATCTTTGGGCACCTGTTGAATGTTAAGGATTTCTTTCCAGACTCAAGAGCTGTCATACAAAAAGTTCCAAAATGTTTCATTTTATTTTGATCTCCACTTAGGGTACTTGAGCAGCTCTCATCCTGAGATACTCTCATAATCACCCTTAGAGGTAATCCTGCGACGAGTGACGCTTAGACAAAAGAGGTTTTACATCGAGACTCCTGTTACCCGCAGGTATAAAGGGGTATTAGAGGCTTTTATTTTCTTTTTGTGTATGAAATGTTTTCGGGTTCGGTTTCCCGTTTGAATCTTTCGTTGTTGTTGAAAAATTACTTTTTTTTATGATATTTTAGGGGGCAAGCGAGCAGACGGGTTACTTGATGGAAAGCAACTGCCGTCGCCCATGGATACCCGCGACATCCGAAGAGTCGCAAGTGCGTTGCCGGCATTAATGAGGAATGGGAATAGGGAAAGGGGATTAGGGAAGTTGGGACACCGATAAACTCACTCAGTAAATGAAACACGGCTCAATGCCATTTCACGCCAGTTTTCTGTGAGGTCTTGGTATCACTCCGGCCGAGTCCGCCCCTTAGTGCCGAAGCATGGCCCTCCCGCGACAACGAGCATCCGTATTATGTAATTGAGATCGGAAAATGTCTCATTGGTACACGCCTCCACCGGGGTTTGAACCGGCACCCTCTCGTGTGTGAACCAAAGGTCTTACCAATTAGGCCACGGAAGCTCAAACTTCAGAGTGTTGGGTAAGTAACCTCAGAATCTAGACTAGCATCTAGCTAAAGGAGCATCTAGTATTTGTTCCCTATAGGATCGGTGCATACAACTTAGCACTAAATTTTATACATTTTCTGACATTTAAATTAAACTAGATGGTGTTATGACCCGCAACTTTGTTTCGCCAAAATTAGTTTATTGCGCGGGAACCGTTCATTTTTTCGGGATAAAAATTATTTTATATACCTTCTTTAGGATTCAAAGTATCTTTATACCAAATTTCAGCTAAATCGTTTTGGCCGTTTGGCCGTGAAAAGGTAATAGACATTAGATAGTACATTTTCGCAGTTTTCAATACACTTGATTATGATTTAAGTTGTTTTTTGTCTAATAATCTTGAGGTCATTCAGATCATAGATCTGGGCATCTTAGTAATATTTGATCGAAGAAAAAAACCTTATGAATTGCCTACAAAAAGATCAAGTGACGAAAATTATAGCGTCGTTTTTCTCGTGCAAAGATTTCCAGATTCTTCGCAACATACGTGGGCAAATTGCGTGCAGAGGGTTCATTTAGGGGCATTGTCTGCGGATCCCCACCCTGGGGGCCCTGAGCCCTTAGTAATGAGTGAAATTATGAATTTTTCCCCTGAATACCGCGCCTAACTACGTAGGACCTTTGAAGTCGACTTTGGAAATTGAACGCTCTTAATTGTACCGGCAGCGCTATCACGTAACTCGCGATAGCAATAATTGCGCAATTATTGCTCCAAAATCGCAAATTCGTATCATGTGATAACAAAACAATGCGATAGCAATCTAGTCCCAATGTTCCCTTTCGTATGGATTTTGACAGCAATTTTAATGATTCAAGGATTTGTATGGAAAATGAAGTTTAGCAATTGAACGCGAGTTCATCGCTATCGGTATAACTGATTGTAGGAAATAAAGATTGATTGATTGATTTGTAGATCGCTATTTTTACATAAAAGCCCTCCGGGATTGATTTTTGGTATAACAATGTAGTGTTTAAATTGCCTGTTTTAGATTTTGTTTGCACACTTTGCATAGATAGCATCGGAGAAGTCGCTTCATAGACTTCATCCATTAAAATTCAAAGTAAATTTTTAAAATAAAAAAATCTAAACTTAGTTATCATTGTTTCGACCTGCAAGGTCAAAAATCAAAGCTCATTTTATTATTTTAATACTAAAGCGCGTAAGAAAGAGTGTTATTATTTTTATATTGTACGTAATGTATATAAATTAAATAATAATTATAGCCTTCTAGTCAAATCTGAGGCAGTTAATTAACTAATCTTTATAAGTTACCACAAAAAAACGTTTTTGCTAAAGGAAATCAATATGTTTCGATATTCATAATACTAGCTACCTATTATTAACCACTAATTAATTTATGAAATAAACTGATCATTATAAATTTAATCAAACATTTTATAACAAAAGCAATTTAATACATAATGAGAGACTAATTGATTGGAAACTTTGACAGAGTCATTCATTGAATTCGTTTTGTTGAAGTTAACAAATTATTGAAATATTGGCCTTTAAATACGAGAGGTTCTACAGTACCCCACGGAGACATTTTACTTTTAGGTATAGAAAGTTTAAAGGGGTAACGAATTTTCTACATAATATCTGAAAAACGTCATGATTTGTCTAAATTTAAATTTTTGACTGGTACCGACTTCAAAATTATGAATATTGTGTACGGAAATAGGCTGATGCCTCACCGAATTCTGAAACAGGCACTATTAAAGAATAAATTTTATTTAATACT
>JAOTAV010048843.1:0-16581 GCA_026546445.1 Cyclargus thomasi
CCGTTTAGTAATACTGCCAGTCCTGGAGATATGTTGACATGATTGGGTGCGTTGAGACGGCTGTACGTTAAGCCTAAGTGGCGATACCTTTGCCCAAGGCTGACAGGCGAGACGAGACGAGGGCACCCATTTACACTCTCGTACTTGGTCTCGCTGTGTCTCTGCGAGAGTGTACAGCCGCCGTTTTTATTGTCCTAGAACTTAAGGAAAGAAAAATAATGACAATAGCTATGCTCCAAGCTATTTTAAGGAAAATGAATAACCGTATAATTATTAAATACTATTTAATAATAGGTTAATATAAAAATGTCTGTTCTTTGTTATCATAATGTTTGTTTTATTGTACTTACCCAGTCGAAGAGTTCTAAAATTAAATTGACTTAAAATGTAGCTGATGTTTTCAAATTCCACGCACACCTTATCCTTTTCGTCTATCTGAACGATATTGTCCTCTGACATTTTCTTCTTCATTTATTTTATATTTATATTATGCCTAAAATAAAAATAAACTTTTTATAATAATAACTTTTATCAACTTATTGTTTTACATAAACTATTTTACATAAACAATATTGTTTTTGTGTATTGTATGTATGTTTTTTGTTGCAAACACAACAGTAATTCAGAGCTATTGTACCTTCGCATGCAGTAAAGATTCCTCACTTGAGAGTTGAGACACGCAAGCTCGTGAGTTCAAGATTCACACAGAAGTGTTTAATTTAGTCCATCATTAGGGTTTCAATACTATTTGGAGGCTGCGATCTGCAACAAAATATAGCAGTATTAAGTTCTGTTTTATTGGCCTTAAATATCCTTAAATATTTTTGTATTGTGGGAATATTTATAGGAAGGTATGTAGTAAAATACATTTTAAATAGGAATTTTATTGTAATACTATATTTTTATTGTTATAATAATTTTAAAAATAATGAGTACAACTAAAATATAAGTCTTTTTTTTAATTTTTTGTCTTTACTTCTTATGCCGCACCTCATTCCGCTAATAAATATGTATTCTATTATTCAACATGAAAATGTAACAAGTAACAACGTCAAACAAAAAATAAATAATAGTATTACACTATATATATTTCCATAAATTACACAACGAAATCTCGTCCCACTTATTATTCTCGTCTCAATATTATGAAAAATTCTAACACTTCAATTCTATAGTGTCTTCTCACTTTAGCGCAATGGTACTTTAGTGTGATGGTATTTTTGCCGATCGTCCCTTAGTGATTTCTTCTTGATATTTGGGGGCAAGCGAGCAGACGGGTTACCTGATGGAAAGCAACTGCCATCGCCCATGGACACTCGTCCGGGGAGTCGAAAGTATGTTGCCGGCCTTTGTGAGGGAATAAGCAATAGGAAAAGTGATAAGGATAGAAAAGGAAGATAAGGAAAGTCACTCACTGAATTAAACACAGCACATTAGTTAAAGTTTCACATTTTTTAGAGAATATTTCTGTTGCCACTATAACAACTTAATTATTTAAGTGGAGCTCTCATACAACAAACGTGTTATTTTGCAATTTCCTTATGTTAAATAAAATAGATGCGAAATAGATGTCACTGCCGGTCTTTATCGCGATATGCTTGACGTTATAGTTGCGTAACTTTCAAAACAACGTTTTCTAAATTTTTGCTCTCTACTGATAAGCTAGTTTTTGTCCTCTTCTTATTTGTAATAAATAATTATTTTTTACATATTCTTAAATTTACGGGTATATTATTGTAAATAGATAACGATACTACTGCATAGTATCGTTATCCGTATTGTATACATTATGGATTATTATTTTTAATCAAAAAATTAAAACCGACAAACGAAAAAACAAAAATAATAATAAAGAAACTAAAATGTATTAAATAATATGTATTCTTTAATAGTGCCTGTTTCAGAATTCGGCGAGGCATCAGCCTATTTCCGTAAACAATCTTGATACATTTAAATTCGTACCAGCTTACAAGTTACAAACTGTCTAAAGTTTTGACTGGTATTGACTTCAAATGTATCAATGTTGTTAATTATTATTTTACTTTTTTAAGTTATCCAAAATAATAATGATTATACCTATAGATAATCACTAGGTATGATACATTTTTTTATGTTATTTAAGGGGCAAGAGAGTAGACGGGTAACCTGATAGAAAGCAACTGCCATCGCCCATGGACACTCGTACCATCCGAAGAGTAGCATGTGCATTGCCGGCCTTTTTATGAAAGAATAGGAAATAGGCAGTGGCGGCACAGGATTATTCCAGTGAGTGTACGGCGAGGCACTCAGCCACAGTATAAAAGACCGACAGAACAACGTCCGTCGGGTTTAATTGTACTAATAATTAAATGTTTCATTTGTAAAAGGGGCTTTTATACAAACAAGACGTCCAAGTTCATATGGTAAGCAACGAACTGCTTTCAGCCAGTATTGAGCCCATGCGCCTGGGAATGGGAATAGGGCTAGGGGTATTAGGAAAGTTGGGTTACCGGTAAGCTACCACAAACTAAGTACTCTTTATCTCGACTAAGCCACGCCGCCGCGGGATATAACTAGTTTTAAATATAAAACAGTTATTACTTTATTATTTTTCTACGTACATATTATGTTACTATTTGTAAAGCGCTCTACTGCATACCGTAGCTGCCAGCAGGCTTGTGCCGCCGACACGTATCTTGTAAGTGAAGCCATCAACCTAGCTCACCGATAAAATGTTGTCGACGAATGTCGGCGGCTAAGGTGTGTAGTGCGCCTTGAAACCGACAAATGGCTAGAGAAGCGACGGAATAATTATCTTGAATGATGATGGGATGATGAATAAAGCCATTGTAGCTATGACGGTGATGATGAGTGATAAAATTTGCTTAGTAACGTGTGTTTTGGGTTCCTAAAACAATACCGAAATCTCCAAACGTGTATCTTTAAGGAATACGGAGTTCCATTAGCACCTTGTGAATTATTGTAGGTGGAACGTATACCGTTCATGAATGTTCATGAACGTATACGTTGGTACAAAATCTTACTTTTTGGTGCTAAACGATTAGGATACCAAATATATATATTACCAGATAACCAAAATCATATTTTCCTATTAATTTTGAGATGTTCTGGAATATAATAGGGTGCATAATGAATGGTGCCTGGTGTGATTGCAGTGATGATAATTATGAATTATGTAATTTTATATTGTAGTAGCTTATGCTTGCAGTGCTTAAAACAAGGTCGAAACCCCCAAAGTCGTATCTGTACGGAATTACGAGTTCTCTCAGTACCTTCGGAACCATGGTATACCTTGGTACCCAATCATACTTTTTGGTAACATACACCTAGGACGCTTCTATAGAAACCAAAATCACTATATGTTTCCATACAAATTTCGAGGTGTTCCCTCGAATACTCATGGTTCCATACCCATCATTAGCCACCGACATGGTGAACATGGGACCTATTCGACACAATACCCTATACAACAAAGAAAAAAGTTTTGAAAATCAGCTCACAAACGGTGGAGCTATGGTCGAACATACATAAAAAAAATATCTACAGCCGAACATATAACCTCCTAGTTTTTGGAAGTCGGTTAAAAACCATAAGCTAGAAAGGCAAAACGCAAAAGAAGGCCATTCAAAACCTTATACCATTCCTAAGGAAAACAACTTTTGAAAGTAATATTTTAAAATCGATAATTTTACTTACATTCACACAATAGTCATAGTTTGTAAGTCGGTACCAGTCTGTAAAACACGACAGCGTATACCAACGTCGAAACAATGAAGATTGTGTACAGAAATAGTTGGGGTTTAGCTTTTCTGTTAGTTTTTTATTATTTTCGTTTTATCCTTGATATGCTTGCCTAGTTTGTTAAAAATAATAAAATTGTAAATGATCCTGTAATTTTTATGGTGGTTTTGAGTGGCCGATTAGTTAAAATACGTTAATGATGTTAAAATCTCGGTATGTTTCAAAGGTAAATTGGTAATCGGCTTTAAAACTAGTTTTTTTAAACGACTTCCAAAAACAAGGAGGTTATTATATTCAAAACCGGTATTACAAAATGCGCCGAAAAAATGCAGATTCGCAACCTAAAACGATTAAGTTTTATTTAAATGCTGACAAAACTTGCTTTAATTGTACTTATCGTCTATTTCTTGAAATAAAAGAATATCCATTATTATCAATATTTTAATGCTAATTTAATTGTTTTCTTATTCCAAGCAGTTTTGACATAATAATAATTTGAATTCGATACTAATATTATAAATGCAAAAGCGTGTCTGTTTAGGGTTCGACTATGGGCCAGATTTTTCTCAACTTTATTTCATGCGGTACGATTTTGTGACTTAGTGGTTTTATATTTTCTAGAGGTCCCCCTGTGTTCGAAAGTCGACCATAAATATTTAAATTCATCGTGTAGAGGAGCTATAAAAAACTAGAATCTATTTTCGATTTAATTTTAGCATAAAGGTTTCGTTATAAGGCCATTAAATTTTATCTAATATTAAATCAAAGTTCAACCATAGACTAAAGAGTATTTCGTGTATGAATAGCGTGTCATGTTGTAATGCGCATATTGTAGTGTGCGTAGCGATTTATTTATTAAAAATATGTAAAATTTACGTATATTTTAAAATAATATTGGTATTCCACGCTTCTCTTTCATATCAATTATAACTGGGAGAAATTTCATGCTTTTAAATCTACGGGTCTTTTTTTAAAAAAGGAGTACAAAATTTTTCGCTCGCGTATTATTATATTGGTAAGGAGTTAGGTAGGAGGGGTAAAATCACTGAACCTATTAGTTCATACGAGAACCGGTGATAAGTACATGCTAGGAAAGTTTAGGAGCCACTGTTTTTAGAGACACTTTGTCGGGTTTTACGCTGGACTTTTTCTTCAGATGTCGATACTACTCACTATTCCTAACCATGCTGTAAAAATTATATTTCTAACATTTCATTAAAGTTAATGAGTAAGCAGTATCGGTATGTTATATACATACACGCAATGCGAACGGAAGTATACAAACATGTAACTATACCTACCTATTTACGTAAACTAGAGGTCGTCCTGTGGTCGAAATTCGACCATAAATATGTAAATCCATCGTGTAGTTTATTTATTTATTTCCATCCATCCAACACAGTTTTGGTTTGCATCATATTTATTAGTTATTGCTAATCGTTAGTTAAATATGCATATAATCCTTCTTTATTCTATTGAAAACTAGGTATATCGTTTTGGTATAAACAAAAAATTATATTACACTAGAAACCATTTTTTTTGCTAACGACGCGCGATGGCGCGTTCCTTGTGGCGTTGTTATCAACGGTGTAGCCATTACGGTAATCATAATGATAGAATGTGATTTATAGAAGCACACGACTACAATAATAGTAAAAAGTATACATATCCATGGTTTTAATTTATTATACTTATATTTTAATTTATTAATGATTTAATTTATTATGCCCTATTTACGACCCAATGCGCCGGTATGTTATGTATTTAAAAATGCGGGGATACCTACAACGTTCTGGACCCGCTCTAATTAAAAAATTTGCATTTTTAACGCGCTAAGTCGCATCACCTAATTGTTTAGTGTGAGAAGGTTGAAGATGTCCAGCATACCTAATATACTAATTAATATACTAATAATAATAATGGTTTAAATATAAATTTCAATGATGTTATGTTGAGTATTTTTTATATATCTGTCGGCTTTATATAAGGAAGCAGTAGCTTTATATAAATTAGTATTGATTGGTTTAAATGTAAGAAATAAAAGTTAGCTATGTGTAGGTTATAAGTTGCATGCGGCTCTCTACGAGATTGACATGGTCTGAATCCAAGTCTCTAAAAAAAAATAAAGATTAAAAAAAGCTTTACCTAGAGGTTAACTTTGCCGCTGCCTATAAGTAATTATTTTCATTACAGGAGTAATGAAAATAATTACTTATATATTTTTTTGCTTTTACTTAATAGCAAAATATTTTACAACAATGAACAAAATATTTTTTGTAGTGTATTTCGTACACTACAAAAAATAATCCATAAATTTAAATTTAACATTAAATATTATGAAACGTTTCATATTAGCAGCCCGGTTCTTTTATTTTATTGATTATATTTTTATCTAAAATGAAACAGCACCTACCTTACGGCACTAGCACAACGCAACCACCAAAAGGTAACCACCAAACACTACAAATAAAAATCGTAATTATGTAGTAACGAACCGCGTACAAAACTGCGTTCTTCACGCCACGACAAGCGCTACTGTGAAATATTTCCCGACAATCAGGTTCTTGAAACATATATGTTACTGACAATGTGTATAATGAGGCATTCTATAGAATTCCTAAGCAATGTATAGAATGCCTATTATGCTTAGGCAATGTGTGGAATAGTTTTCATTTTATACATAGCCTAGGTAGGTATTCACTATTCCATACAATGACGAATCTGTAACCGGCACTGCATGAAATCCTTAATCATATTTCTATAGGGATTCGGTACACGACTTCAAAAAACGGAGATTATCAATTCGAGCCATATGTAGGCTCCGCTTCGCTTCAAATTTATTTAAAAAATATAACCACGGAGACTAAGGTAGGAGCTCCGCTTCACTTAGCATCCTAACCTAACCTATCCGAGTCGGATCCTGCTCTGACATAAGAATCAGTCATGGAGGTTTGGGGTTACGTGTATGTAATTTTAAAAATATTTTTTTAATCACTAACCTAAAGGGGTTCTCATCCCACTGTTTCGGTTTCCTCAAATTCAGGTAATTCGATTTAAAAGGCAACCCGATAACCGGGTTACACACTACCGGGAGAACAGCAGGCATTCTATACAATGTCTAGGCATTCTATAGATTACCTAGGCAAATTATGTAATGAATAATGATATTTATACGATGCCTGAACGCAGCCGTCATTCTTGCCTAGGCAATGTATATAATGCCTGCGTTATACACATTGTCAGTAACATATACATAATAAATGATTTTAAAAAACGACCTTTTGGTGTAAAAAGTAAATATTTTAATTAATTTTATTTTAACACTGAATCTGTTTAATTTGCATAACAAGGATAGCTCCCAGTTGAGGTCACGTCTCTTTTCATATAAGCTAGACTTCTTATCTTAAAATGTGCAATACCGAAGTAACAACTGTTAACATAACATTTAATTAAAATTAAGTACAACTCCTAATTTAAAAATATTGATACACCTAGATTTTTTTACACTCAGCGCTCTCATGATAATGGGCTAAGAACATTCACAAGATATAATCATCTAAAAATCTTTTGAATAAACAAGTGCGAGTTATACTCGACCATGAAGGGTTCCGCAGCAACAAATAGACAGCATTTTAAGGCAATTACAAAAAATATTTGAAATTGTTTGAGTTGATTATAATAATTGAATTAAGTCGTATAAAGCTCAAATAATCATGCTAAAAACCAATTTATTCTAGTATTTTATTATTTGATATTATAATTGTAGCTTACATGGCAATGTACACCATTATTTAATTTTATTATGTTCGAATACATTTTTTTGTATGTTCAACGATAACTTCGCCAATTACAATTGGCCGTTTTTCAAATTTTTTATAATTTTTGTAAGGACGAGAGGGGAAATGCAGAAGACGACTGGTTTCGACAAAATTACCTCATGATAACTTTGTCGAAACCGGTCATGTGTTATGTTAAAAATGTATATAAATTAAGCAAATATAGTAGAAATAGAGCAAGAAAATGTGTTCCATTAATGTTTAATCTTAAGAACCCGTCAAGTGAGAGTCAAAATCGCGCACAAAGTGTTCCATTATAGTATAGAGCAAAAATATTATTAAAAAATTATTATGAAAGTTAAACGTTTAACAGTCGATAACGTCGTGCTAGCGATAGTGCAATGTAGTGTTACTACGCCACCTAGTTTTAAAAAAGGAAGAAACGGGCAAAAAAACGTTTGTTTTAGAGAACCCCACTTAAACATTTAATTTGCTGCATACTTTGAAATGTCTAATTACTATCGTCTTTGCATAGGTACATTAATATTTCATGCCACATATTTTATTGTATGTCGTAAAATTAAAACGTGCTAGTTTCTACGTGGATAACATACATTTAACTATTTATTATTGGTGTTAATTTCATACAACTATTAGTAGGTCCTTGCGATTTATCTTACTAGTGTACTTACTAGAGCGTTCGTAGCCTAGTGGGTAAGACCTTTGGATCGCACTTAAGAGGGTACAGTTTTGAACCCCGGTGGAGGCGTGTACCAATGAGATATTTTCCGATCTCAAGTACATAATATAGATACACATTGCCGTGCGCCCGTTGGAGAGCAATGTTTTGGCACGAATGAGCTGGTTCCACCGGAGTGATGCCACGACCTCACAGAAAACTGTCGTGAAACGGCGTCGTGCTGTGTTTCGTTCAGTGAGTGCGTTTATCGGCGGCCCAACTTCCCTTATCCCTATTTCCATTTCCTATTCTCTCATAGAAGGTCGAGAACGCAATTCCGACTCTTAGGATGTCGCGAGTGTCCATGGCCGACGGCAGTTGCTTTCCATCAGATAGCCCGTCTGCTCGCTTGCCCCCTAAATATCATTAAAAAAAACTTACATTATTTAACACACAATGCTTTCCTATTCGCCATAATATTCGTCGGCAAATCAGCTGCTGCGCCGAAGCTGCTGAAATATTTTTTAATGAAATCTTACTTATAGTGTATTTAATTTAGGTAACAAAATAACATTGAGTAAGTTTGGGGGTTTAGCCATCCTACAAAGAGCTTTCGGATAGGTACTTTTTAGGGTTCCGTACCCAAGGGTAAGAACGGTAATAGCTAGAGAGTTAAAATTTTGATAGAATTAAAATATGATAGAAAAGAATATGTATTTCTATTGCGGCTTGACAACAAATACTAAAAACAAAAAAAAATCAAATTTTTAAATGGACCTCTAATACAAAACACGTGTTATGCCAGTTTTTTCCTTTTTAAAATTAAATTATTTAATAAAAAAATGTGATTATAAAAAATACTTAGATTACAAAAGTACTAATTTTAAAAACTATTGTAAAGCTTCGTTCGTTCGTTTCATTTCGTTTCGTTTAGTTACCTACTTATCTAGTCAATACGTGTAAACCAGACATAATGTCTGATTTACACGCATTAAGCTACTACTGTAGCAAGTTGCAAGTTCAATGACTTAAAATTTAGTTACCTACTTATCTACTTAATAAGTGCAAAACTTAATAAGAGCGGCCCAAAACACATTATTTACCCCTAAGTACATAGTCAAAGTGGCTTGAAGGTAAGTTCCCTTTTCTTTATGAAACCCTTACTTTAGCCACTTTGACTACGAAGTGATCAACTAGTGTAATGAGACTCTTCTGAAGTTGGGAGTGTCCATGGGCGACTTCTTTTTAGGCTTTCCATCAGAAAACCCGTTTGCTCGTTTGCTCTTTATTTTTAAAATGTATAAAAATTGCAGCATCATTTTCAACATAACCTGCCTTGATAATACAAAAGGTAATAAAATAATTTATAAAGGTTTTAAAGTGGTTTATTCTATTTTCGTACAATTCCATTGTTTATAATTGGTACTTTTTAGCAACAATAGTCAGCTTATATCATAATCTTCACACACATAAATGAAAAATAATAATTTAACACTTCCCTACATAGGCCCGTTATAGCGATGCGATAATTTTATTTTTAAGTTCTTTGTAATGTACCAAAACATGTGCTGTTGGTAAAATAAAAAAAATACAGTTTTCTTTACATTTTGTACAACGAATATGAAAAACAGAGTGCTTCGATAATAACGTCGCAATGGAAGTAAGTCAAATAACGCATGAGATCAATGGTTAATATCGCGCCTGTGTAAGGGAGCCTATAAGCAAACTCGTACGGCTCTGTTACAATACATGTCAATTTAGGTGTAGACAATTTATTTCGCCACTCCTTTACTGTTGCTATCTAAAATTTAAATTGGTAGCATTAAAATGGCCCAAACTCACAATTGTTGCGGAGTACCTAATAGATACATTTTGATAGCCTTGAAAAGTACGTTACCTACGGATTATTATAAATGCATTTTGTTCTATTAAATTATAAAAAAATATACAGACAAATTTATAATTTTATATAAAAAAGAGTTTTGAAAGAAGGTACAAGTTCTGTAAAGTGTTGAACAGTCTAACAGCTTAAGAGCCTCCCACACTAAGCGCATGACATTGACAACAGTTTTAGGCAAACTACTGTCAATGTCATCCACTAACTCACTTCACTCCGTACCAAAACCGCTTAGTGTGGATGGGTTCTAAGGAGTGTAGAACAAAAGTCAACTAAGATTAAATAAAAGAAAATTTATAAAAAAATATAAAACTGATATAGCAAAGCCATGTGCCTTGATTTACCAAATGACGGATTTACATTATTTCAAATCCAGAAGTCTAATCTAGCGCTGATTGTAACTGGAAAAACTAAAGCAAACAAAGAACTGTATTCCAGGGTCATTTTAAACTACCTAATCAGTCAAGTATCAGTAATTCAGCGCTGGAATGGGTTACTGGTTGAAATAATATAAGCCGACTTTAAATAAAAAGTTTTTTTATTTGAAAAGTTAAGGTCTTGTATAATAGTAATATTTATTCTAAGCCTCCTGAATATAAATACTGAATTTCTATAAGCCCACTTGCGCAGATCTCGGTTTATATCATGCCATCTCTGTTATTATGCGTATTTATGAAAGAGATAACATTATGTTACTCCAGGGTTGCCTTAAACTAAAATCTGTCTAAGTACCAAGTGGGCCTTAGAATACATGTCAATGTTTTTAATACGGCGGCAATAAACTAATACAGATAAGGCGAACTTAATACTAAAGCCAAAACCTTAAATAACACACATGCTTAAATTATACACAACATGAAAATAAAATGGTAACATTAAATTAAGACGTTGAGAACAAAGGTGGGCTAACCCACAAAAATATATAGTCATTACTTAAGTGAAAAAATGCAGTAACTCTTTCAAAGTGTTACTTATGTCTATCAAATCTAACAACCAAAATATAAACTTCCCTTTTGATATTTTTGCTATTGAGTATTGACCTTTGTTTATATGTTAAAATCGTTAGACTCCTCTATCTTATATATTGTTTTGGGGTTGATCCACTTTTGCACTCAGCGCCTCTATTATTCTTATGTTTTATAAGATATAAGTACTCTGATTTAGGTATAGTACCAGTCTACATATTATTTGCATTTTATGTTTGCTATCACTTAACAGGTAACTACCAGGGACAAGCAATATTGGTGTCTTTATGATCAGTAACAAATGGCAAGCAACAGGACTATACAATTAACATAGCGTTAACGTTAACGTTAACCTGTATACATACATTCTGCTAATTTAAATAGCATTTTTAATTTCTTCCAGTTTTTCTTACTTTTTTTCTTATTTTTTCATACCCACTATTTATGGTTTATTTCTAGACTTGAAATTGCTATAAAAATATTCCTTTCACTTAAATTTAGCACTGGGTGGAAAACAGCAATTGAATGCTTAATAGCCATACAAATTCAGATTTTTAATGGACACGAAAAAAAAACACGGAGCAACCTCTGTGTAAAAAGTTTTTTTCTATCAACAAGCGAAAATAGCATTTCCTTTAAGCAGCTACTGCTCAAAAAATCTCTAAAAATATTTGTAAGTAAAGCGTTGTTTCGGTCGGCTTAATCAAATAATGAATGATTTAAATAGAAAAATTGTTTAGTTCCTCGGAGGTATAATCATCTAACACTTAACTTAGGCTTATCCTATAATATCAATTAATTTTCCTAATACCATATAATACTCAATCATCACCTACAACACTAACTAAGCACATAGCACCTTTTATTTCATTCAATGTAATAAGTACCAGCTATGAAGTCATAATTTCATATTATATCGGACGAGTAGCCTTGTCCGAATATCGATAATTTAACTAGAAGTCGTTTTCCCGTTCATCGCATAGCGTGGTCCAAAAGGTTAAATATATTTTCTAATTTTGATTTTGCGTCATATTATAAGACGTACATTGAGTACATCAGTCGCTAACCTAAGCGTAACCGACGTTGAAACGACGGTCAGCAGTCTTAAAGCTTCATCTCTTGTTAAGGCGGTACCAGAGGATGAGACATGTCAACACGTGCATGAGGACGGTGGTGGTAAGAACGATGGCCATGTTGCTGCCGACGTCGATGTCCGCCATGTCCATCTCGATAAGAAACTTGCTCGGCGTTATGTAGTGACAGTATTCTGAAAAAAAACAAAGTTGTAAGAAATATACCCCCACTTGTGATTTTGGTTTTGGTTAAATAGCCTCGTTTTAAATTCTGAAACTTACTTCTTTCTAAAATATATTTAACTAGCCCTACTAGGTGACTGACCTTAAAACGTAACACGAACAAATTGGTTCTTGTCCCTATGGCAGACCGTAGGGCTGACAATTTGTAAAAATGTGGCACTCGCCCGTTAGTAAATGATTAACACAAGTGTGTACTATGTTAACTTAATGCAATGTACTTTACTATTAAGTAAAATTATATCTAGCAATTTATCATCAATGTGACTTTGTAATAGAGTTGCTAATTATTATTTCTTTACACCGAGTCCTAATATGCAAATAATTGTTAGTACTTAGTAGGTAGCTAAAATCTACTTATACAATTTGTATATAAATATTATAAATAATGGAATAATATACCTAATAGGTATATTATTACATTATTTCAATTTACGCCATCTGAAGTTCGCAACTGCGTTTTGTCTTAAAATATCCTTTTTAGAAGACTTATAGTATTAAGTGAAAGGGACCTGAGACAGACATACTTTCGCATTTACAATATCAGTATAAAAGTATGGATTTATAATAATTTGTAAAAGCCAATGCACTATTCATAGAGGTTTTCGTTTTTAATAGTTTCAGCTATTATTTATTCTCTGGTTTCAGCTATACGTATAGCTGAAACCACAGAAAAATTTTACTTTAATCATAATAAGTCTAAATCACCCCTTGTGGGAAATTGTCATTAAGCTTTGACAGCTTTAATTTCAATTTCCCACGGCGGGTGATTTTGAGTTACTTCTTTTTATGATAAAAGGTGCGTATGGTTCGAACTTTAAAGTAATTATAGTTCGAAAAAAAGTGTGAAACGGGGTTTGAAACCTTTTTTTACCTTTCGAGCAGTGCATCCTTGTTCTGTTGAAGCCGTAGACTGAATGCACGGCGACATGGAACCCTGCTCTGAAGTAGGAGATGTGATGCAGCCACTTGAACTCAATGGGTGTGTCCCGCAGCGACAGACAGAACCCGAATATCGAGAACAGGCACGCTAGCACCGGACCCACGAACACTGCGATCTGAAATCACAAAATAGAGTTTAAGTGAGCGTCCGTGGCCTAGTGGGTGAGACTTTTGGTTCGCACTCGAGAGTATGCAGGTTCGTCCGGGCAGAGGCGAGTACCAATGAGATCGCACCAGATCTCAAGTACATAATGCGGATACTCATCGCCTTGGTGGGGCCATGCTTTTCTCATGCTTCTCATATAAGTAAAACATTAGCGATTTAATTCTTTGTCTCAAAACATAATTTAGTATAAACTTATAGATTTTAAAATTCACAGTCAATCTCAGATCTCTCTTCTTAAAAACTGAGTGGACTACATCGTTTTCAATAAAAATAGACTAATGTAAAGAAATAATTAGAAATCATGCATATTCACTAAAAGTTTGGCATCCTTACTAGAAGATGCCTGCGACTCCGTTGCGCCAAAATAAGTTTATCGCGCGGGTAGTATGGAACGAATCATTTATGTATGTCACATTATTTGTTATATTAATGGAATGAGATGTTTAATTGCAGTAAAAAGTAACATATGTCCTTTTTCAGCCCTCCAACTAACATCTCACAAAAAATCACGTCATAAAGTTGTTCCGTGGCGACGTGAAGAAAGAACAAATAAACACACTTTCCCATTTATAATATTAGTATGGATACGCGTAAGGTTGAGCTACACCTACAGTTTGTCCCATAAATTATTGTTGGAAGTTGTAACACAATATACAATGAGAGAAGTTGAAACAGATATAGATCGTGGATCTAAGTAATTTGGTCGGGCTATGTCAAACTTAGCCGATAGATCACAGTTTATTCCGACCAAATGACATAGGTCCGTCAACTGGATCTCTTTCAATTACCCCCATTATACAATTTCAATTATTTCTATCTCCAAATAATTCAAGACGGTAACTTACCTTAGTTGGTGTAGTAGATCCTATGAAGTAACCCCAGGCCTGCCCACACAGCGAGGTGGCGACTATAGTGGCGAGAAACAAAGTCGCCCGCGTCGGCTCCAGAGGATTGTCCGTCAACCAGTAGGACAACACCACGTACGATACACATGATATCATCTGAAAGGGACAGGTTATTTTCAAATATACAAGAATATGAAGTTTTTTCTCAGTTTAAATAATAATTATAAATTCTCAAATATTAAATTCTTGTTCCACAAGGGCCCGATAAATTTATGGTAAATTAAAATTTATACATTTGGCACTTGAGTTTGTATTTTAAGCATTATTTATTTATTATCCAATTTGGTAGTTTTACGTGGAATGTATCCCGGAAGTTTTGGGAATCAGTGGCCTTCAAAACTACCAATTTCTAAATTTCTGAAACACATTTCAGGTTAATCCACTTTTTGAGTACCAAACGAATGTATAATTTAGAAATGATTTTATAAGCCTTTGCGCAAATTTAAATACTAAAATTGTTGCCTTTGTATATTCCACAGGCGAAATCATAAAATAAACTTGTAAATAATATTTACATTATTATGGCGTATGGAATAAAATGTTTAACCTTTTCAACAGCTTTTAAATCATAAAAATGATTTCCCTACAGTGTCAAATCTACACCGAAGACTTCGTCACGAGAAAAAAAACATTCTGCCTTTTTTCAAACTACAATAAATTTTATCTATATCATCGTAGCAAAAATCACGTTCGTCGTCCACGGCATAAATCGCAGTAAGTGTCACGTTGTTCTATTCGCGTATGTTCTATTTTTAAAATGAAATGATATAACGTGCCAAAATTATATTACCTGGAATGGCAGTTCTACGGCAAGAATAGAGACGATATATGGTCCAAGGCTGTACCAGCGATTGTAGTATTCTCCTTTCAATATATCCATTTCAAGTGGAACTGAAAGAGAAGTTAAGGAAATTAACATTTACGATGCAACCAGGGAACTTCAGGAAGAGAGAAAGGGAGAACTGCTAGTAGTCAAAAAACCGTGCTGAGGGTTTTCTGGTCTTTTTCTACAATGTTTCCTCCAAATTTTCCTACAAATTGGAATTCGGGAAATGAGAAGGGTTTTCATAAGTTTTGAATATTGAAAATGGTATTTTAATAAAAGGTCTTCTACATATTAAAATTTAACTGCAGTTCAAAATTATTATCTTTCAATATTAATTTCAAACAACATTAAAAGTGCAGTCAACAGTTTTGGTACCTAATTAAAAAAAAATACCAAATCTCAAGGGTACTTACAAGTGACGGTAACGGACATCTTGCCGGTGTACACGACGAGTAGCATGGATCCATACAGGTAGACGTAGTTTCCCAAGACGCTGCTGGCCTCGCTGCCCACGCCCAGGTAGAGGTAGCCGAATATCAGAGCAATGATCATATGTGCCACAAGACGGTACAGGAATAGAGACTGAAAAGATGAAATACGAACTGTTTCATTTCCTGTTATAAGAAGCATGAGTTGAATATGTTATGTTATCCTATAATAAGAAGTTATTTTTAAGTTCATGCAAAGATTTAGCCTTTATTGATGCCTTGATAACTTACATGGGTCTATTTTTACATAAGTTTAAAAAATAGTACTGGAATGTGAAAAATACTTTAGAAATAGTTTTACACCCACCAGCGAAAATTCCTATCCGAAAACTAAAATATTCTCTTTCATTCAACCCACGTCTATAATGCTTTGTTAACGCGTTCTCAATTAAGAAATTCTTCGAGCTATTACTCATATGGAATTGTTTTTTAAAAAGGCTCGATTCAGTTAATAAAAGGGTGAGGCAGATTCATCGAGCGTACTTGTTAATAGCTACTTTCACTGGGTCATTATCCGAAGGTCACCTGTCCAGGAAGAACTGAACAAAGGATAAAAATTCTGAGACTTGGGCTTGACGCAAGGAATTTTAATTATATAATGATGAAAGAGCTATTTTATTGTAATATAGCTCTTTCATCATCTTTTTTATTCAACCGTCTTCAAAAGTCGCCTTAAAGAATCATAAATATCATACTATTATTGTATTTATGTAAATTGCGTGGTTAGTCTATTGTATTATAATATATATTATATATAGTATGTATTTATTTCGTATCAATTATATTTATTTACTTAAAATGTATTTTAATCGAGGTATGTATTTATCTATGTATTGTATATATTTATCTGTGCACGCCCTATCTGATATTTCCCATCACATCT
>JAOTAV010048854.1:0-16578 GCA_026546445.1 Cyclargus thomasi
GTCAGATATAATGAAACATAGTTTATTCTATTTTGTAACCCATTGTTAATTTTATAAATGCGAAAGTGACGTCTTCACGCCACCTGTAAACTCACTCACTCACTTGACGAAACACAGCACACTGCCGTTTCACGCCAGTTTCCTTTGAGGCCGTGGTATCACTCCGGTCGGGCCGGCCTATTCGTGCCGAAGCAAGGCTCTCCCAAGGCAATCAGCATCCGTATTATGTACTTGAGAGTTTTTTAACCGAAGCTGACTTTTTTTGGCTCATGTTTACACTTACAATCTCCTTTTCTTCATACTTGACGATTACAAACGGTGACACGCGAGCACAATTGTGTAGTGTATATACTCGCCCCTGTTCACCAATATTTGTCTATGATCGACTTTAAATGATAAGCACATTTCGGAATTTCGAGAGAACTACCCATGTATAGATTAAGCTTTTTTTTTGTTAGACCTTAAAACTAACATACATATATTATAATAGATACCTTAAGAAGTCTGACATACATATTTATATATCCTTAAAAATCTATTAGAGTCTGTATAACATGACCGCTGGTTAGATAAACCTATCAATAAACCTCAGGAACCTGGCACTAGTCGGCCTTTTCAAAGTGGTCTAAACTAAACAAGTTGCACAATCCCAGACCTTGTGTCTGTCACAGGAGCTATCTAATGAGTTAGCAAAATGCGAGTTAGGCTTGCGCAACACGTCTAGGAAACGCCTGAAACCCGATAAATAAATATTCACACTTAGCAATACCTGTTCCATTTCATCTATGCAGGCTTGAATTCTAACACGTTTTAGGTATGGTTTTACCTAAGAAATTATTACGTTTTAGGTATTCAACATTTTGTCGCGGCTTTCCGATACGCGGCACGCTACAGTCTCAGACAAAAATTGTTATTAAAGCCACTTTATGAATTAGGTTAGGTTTAATTTTCAACAAATATTGACCCGCTACTGATTTTTTACCATTCCTAAATGAAACCTATAGCCTAGACCATAAAGTAGCTTTTTATTTTATCTTTTTTTTTATCAGTTGCATTTAATTGTCGAGAATAACGGAAAGCTACAATCCTTACTAAAATTATATATGGAAAAGCGTGTTTGTTCTTCCTTCACAAAGCAACAATTCGATTTAATTTTTGGTATTACTTGCTTGAAAGCGAATTATACTTTTGGTTTTAAAAAACATCATGTTAACGAAATTAGATTTTTATTCCATTTTCGAATTGCACGCGAGCGAAGCCACACAGCTCGTATAATCTTAACTGCTCTCGTCCAGCAGCCTTCCGGTTTTCTATTTCACCTGAACCATATCTGAGGTTAACAGTGAGTTATCTCCCAGATATTTCATCTCTAGTCACGACCAGACAAACCCGGGGCAGTTGTCTACCTTGTGAAAGTAGTTGCATAATGCCAAAGACCGCAGACATGATGATCAAGCAAAAAGATCCAATACAGTCACATTGTGTATACTTTTCACATAATATCTAATTACCGGATAAAAACCGTGCACTTTCGATTGAATACTTTCCAAACGTACTGTCAACAAACTCCAGTTCTCGGTATTACTTGTTACACATCACCTATAGGTTGTATGAGGTACTTGTAAGGGAGCGTCAAAGCGGGAACTCTACGTTTTCTAATAAGTGGTGTCATTGCAAAACTTTTCACGGCACCGAGACAAGTTTTGCCGTGGGAGAGAGATGCTTCTGGCGTGAAACGGCGTTGTTCTGTGTTTCAGTCGGGGAGTGAGTTTACCGGTGGCCCAACTTCCCTAATCCCTAATACTTCTCCCATTCCCTAATAGAGGCCGGTAACGCACTTGCGACTCTTCGGATGTCGAGAGTGTCCATGGGCGACGCCAGTTGCTTTCCACCAGGTGACTCGTCTGCTCGCTTGCCTCCTAAATATCTTAAAAAAAGTTTGTGTTAAACGTAATTTAAAGGTTGGACGAAAAAGCAGAAAATTAGTTTTAAAGTTGAAATAAAACGAATTAAAATCTTAACAACTTGCACACTATATATTGAACTAGTAAACAGCTTCTGATGAGTCAGTTGTACGCTTGCACAGATAAATTGCGTGACAACAAGTTGGCACGTTTGCCTCTACAGCACTCTATACCAGCGGTCGGCAAACTTTGGTCTTCTGCTTGCAGCACGATACTGTGCAGTCTGTATGTGTTTAGTGTTTAGTGAACGAATAATGTAGGTATTTGACCCTTAAATAAATAAATAGAGAATGAAAAATGTCGTTGATACGACTAGAAGGCATAACTTAAGTACTTCTAGTAGTCAATCACAATAATATGTGATCGAAGTTAAACGCTTAGATTAGGCTGACAATTTGGCTGCTAGGGTTAACCTAAAAAGTTATTTTTAGACTCAACGTTTTTCTGTACGGCAAAACTATGTTTGTTATGGAACAGTCTAATTTGTGACGAAGTGCTCTCCCAGTGCGACTTGCGTTTAATTTATTTTACCTTGCGTCACGCTGGCTGACGACCACTGAACATCACAACAGCATCCCATCAAATTAGTTTCAGTGTATATTTTATAGTTTTGGAGGACAGTAGGTCAGTGTATTGTGGCGCGGTGGGCGCTGACCGGTGTAGTGCCTAAAACGGATCTAGGCCACCTGCCCACTGAACCTGCTCGCTTATGAGGATGCACTAATTCGTGGAGTATAATAATGGGCCAGGACGTGGTGTTTTGTCATCATCACCGTTTGAATGTTGCTGCCTGTGTTAAGTGAATTACACATCCGCACATGTGACCTTTTCGAATTTCAAAGCTATCGTGTATATAAATGTGTCTTCATGTCTTAGCCGCTAACAGTTTTAAAATAAGTTTTTAATTAGATACATGGGAAAGGATTAAGGAATAGAGGACACGGAAAACGTGGTTCCCGTGATGTTTAAACGCTTTACCAGCCGTCATGTATGGCGTGTTGGAGACACCGGAAACGTATACTCGCGTGTGTTGCTGACATATGTGTAAAATGTTGCCGACAAAGTCAGCGAAATCGGCGGCTTAGGTTTGAAGTGCGCCCTATAATAACAGTTAAAACACGAACAGTTACAGTAACATCTGTTGTCTGTTGTTTCAGAATTCCGGGGCGGGTGGCGCGGCGTGGGTGTGGTGAGCGATGGTAGAGCGCCGGCGCGCGCGCTCCCGGCATGGCCGCCCTCTCCTGCTACCAGCCCTGCCGCTCGCACCTTGCGCAGCCCGCTAGGTACGAGTTGAGTTCTTCCACACGCAAAATATTGTATTCAATAATAATCAGACTCTAAAAGATGGCAGGCACGATGTCAATGGACTCCTTCCTTGGGATCTAATTAATGTATTTGCAAATGTAGTACAATAAAGTGTTTAATCGCCGGAGATTTACTTGTCAAATGGCAACACAAGCACAATAACAGCACAAGTCTCTTTGACTTTATCAGATTAATTGGATCCTCAAAGGCTACGTCTTGGTCCGTAGACTGATACTTTATATATTGAAAAAAAGAAGTCTTCGAGGCCAACAGTCTTTCCGGTTTTAAGTTTGCTCCGATAGAATTCTACTCATGGATTCATTTTCTTACCGAATAAAATCCCTTGTTTAGGTGCTTGGACGACGAGGAGTACTCGTCGGCGACTCTGTCGCTGCGGCGGCGGCAGGAGCGATGCGATTCCCGGCGACGCGAGCCCCTCCCTGAGGTGTCGGTGCAGCGCACACGAGAGCAGCTGGCCAAGCATGCGGCGCAGACGCTGCCCGCGCGCCGCCTGAACCACGACGGCTGGGCCAAGGTCGAGGAGGTGCGGAAGAAGTTCGAGGGCGCCGCCAATACTGCCTCCTACTCGAGGTCCTTCGAATCACCACCTAGGTATGAATCAACCACCTTATATGCGACATGAGGGAGATATACCTTAATGTCTTTGAGTCATCCGAACACCTGTGCGCACATATCAATTACGAATGGTACCTATACAAATACTTTGCAAATGATTTGGTTGACCTTTTAAGAAAATGATTGTTTATCCAGTCATTTATTTTACCTTAGAAATGCTACGAGAGCTTGATCGGTATACATACAAGAGTTTAACTGTCCTGTCTGTTAAGAATAAACTGGACGTAAGATTCAATGCATATAGTAGTATAGTAAAAAGCTATGCATTGACGTCTTCTTTTTTTATTTTCGTCATCGTCATTATCAGCGATAATAATATTTTACCTACATAAGGTAGTATTTTAATTATAATAGTATTTTTTTAGTCTCACGTGTTTTCAGGCGTCGTCTGGCGGACTCGCTGTTCGCTTCGTTCAAGCTCCCGCGCAAGAAGGAGATGTCGGCGCCGCGCGTACCGCAGCCGCAGCAGAAGCGCAAGTCCGCGGTGGAACTGCTGGCCGAGACCAAGGCGTTCTACGTCAAGTCCGAGACCGTGCTGGACAGGAAGCAGGAACTGCCGCTGAGAGTAAGTATTTATACTAATCGGGAAACTCCTGTTGATCATTTTCCATCTCCAGTAGGTAAATGGTCACTAGCCAACTTTGAAATGTTTAAGTCTTCAATGACTCACTTACGCGTGTACCTACGTGTCGACTGTAGACTGGAAGTGAATAATGCGTTTTTCAAGTTTAATTACATTTAGAACTTTTAGGTTCTGTTTTCTAATCGCATTGAACCCGAGTGTAACAATTTTTATTAATAAACTTTAAAAAATGCAGAACGGTTGATGACGCTGTTAATAAACAAATCATGTGAGCTAAAATCTCGTTATAAACATAGATGATGTCAGTCATGATCTAACAATTAGGAGGTTCACATTAGACTTAACTAGTTAATAGTTCTAATTGTTTACCAAAGATTGCTCGACCAATGCCATTATAACATTGTTGGAAATCATTTGGGTGATTTGAATTTGCCTAGAAATGTACCTATACGAAAGTCGACAATCGTATACTTTCGATTTTTCATAATTTAATGAGTCGAGTCACACTCCATTTTAAATTTTCAGGTGAGCAGCGGGCTGAGCCAGGCGATCGCTGCAGGCGGCTGTCACCTGGTCAGCTCGGGCGCCCTCAACGATGCCTACTGTAATCCTTGTACGTACAAACTACCTGAAACCTTTCTCGTGCTAAAAAGTAAACATAATTCCAAAAACCTATTACCATGGTTTCTACATATGTTTGTGCGTTTTTTACCGGTTCGGTATTATTCTTATTTGCAACAGGAATGCCGAAACTTCAAGTCAGTGTCGTTAAGTCGTATTTGACCAAACTCCAAGATTTTCCAAAGACTTCTTATCATTTGGTTGTTCTTAAAAGTCTTGTGGCAATATTATCAGCCATTTGTTGCTATGTTATATTATCTTTAGACTGAACTAGATGGCGCCAAAATTCGCTTATCACGCGAATTTTGATTTTTCTGGAATAAAAAGTATCCTATGTCCTTCCCTGGGATCTCAAATTTTGGCAAAATCGTTTCAGCCATTTGAACGTGAAGACAGACAGACAAACTTTTCAATTTACAATTTTAAGTATGGATTCGTCGTTGCAGACGCGACGACCCGCATCACGGGCAGCCGGCGTGCTGTGAGCGCGGGGGAGGGGCTGCAGAACACGCTGCGACGCCTGCTAGAACACGCCGACAGCCGGGAGAACGTTTACCCGCCACCATACGTCTGTGAGTACATGTAGTTAATGATAACTATCTGCGACCTGCCTTACTATCAGAGGATTAAAACAGTTCCTGCTGCACGTCTCTGGGTGCATGCACAGACTGCTTTCAACCACCTAGCCTGGCTATCGCGCAAAGCGTGCTAAAAAATTTTATCTATATGTCTAGCTATCAGAGGAAGACACAATCCCGCTATTCTGGATCTTTCCGTCTTTCAAGAGTGTCTTTTTATGCTTTTGCTCGCATAATCGTGGTCCACGATGCCACGATGCCCCCAATATCTATATCACTGGAATGAGCGGGCGCCTCAAAGGAAGATATTCCGGCCGAGCAATATACCATACTCGGCTAGGGAAGCCCCGCCCCGGCATAAAATTTACATAAAATTAAAATTTCAGTCGTTCTATACATTGATTTCCGTCAGCCGAAACTTCGATAACGCGATGCAGGATTATGAAGGTGATTATGGGTACCGCTATATAGCCCTTTGTTGGTGGGTCAAACTGTCTATTACTAAACAGATATGCGGCCTCATGGTCCTAGACGGACTGTCTGTGTGAAAGGATCGATAGCTTTTAAACCTTTGGATAGACAGTGCAGTGTGCATCGTTAAACTTATAGATACCATGCTACCTCTCTATCTAAGCTTAATTTTTTTTCCAGCGCAAAAGCTTTTCTCCGAGTCCCGACGGCTGAAGGACTCGTACCCTGAGCGGGAGCGGTCCCAGCACACGTCAGGAGCGTACTCCGGCACGTCGTCGTCGGGCACTTCGGGGGGCCCCCGCGATGAGAGGAATCGGCACAGTTTCGGCGACGCGAGGGTCTTCTTCCCGGAGTCCTTTGTCATACCCCGTCAGAGGCCCGAAGTGGTTGTGAAGAGCACTTATTCAATACGTGAGTACTTTTAACGTTATCGAATTTACTACTATATGTATATAATTATATAAAATCCTTTGTCCTGAACTATATACATTTATAAATCAACGTACACCCTAAACCACTGATCGTAGAAACATGACATTAGGGGGGAGTTTTCTCCGTATGACGAAGGTGACTAATAGGAAGAGATTTTTCTAAATTTGTCTCCTAAGGGGGTAAAAAGTGGTCCAATCTGATCCAAAATTTGCAAAAATATTGTTTGATATATTTCATGGAAGATTTAATTCATAGTACTTATAACTAACTAATATCCATACTAATATTATGAATGTGAAAGTTTGTCTGTCCGTTACCTCTTCAGGCCCAAACGGCTCAACCGATTTTGCTGAAACTTGGCATGCAGATATTTTAAGTCCCGGGGAAGGACATAGAACACTTTCGCGAAAAGATGTACGGTTATGACGCCTGCAAATCCGTTAATTCCGGACCTTAAATAATTTCCATATTAAATATGGAAATACTTTAATAAGCAATTCCGGGCCTTAAAGTATCTCCATATTAAATTCCAGAATGAACTAGATTTATTTTAGAGATGAAAGTTTGTGTATGTTTTTTGGAATGATAGTAATTCAGTTCCTTTATTATTATTAGCTATACTTTTTATCACGTTAAGTTCTCGAGGGATGTAACGTACAATATGACGTGTGTGTTTCAGCGAGCCCCGAGTCCAGTCCCCGCGATGGTGTGGCGGAGTTGTCCCGCAGCGGCGACCACCTCGACACCATCAGCCCGCCCGCGGAGTACGCGCACTCCGCACCCAGATATATCAGGTTAGCACTATGTTAGTTGACCATCTGAGTGTGCGATAGTGTTTGCTTGCCCGTAAACTCTTTTTGCCTACTTCGTTCAATTTCATAGAAACATTAAATTGTCAAAAAAAAATGTTGGTGTTTTTATTCTTCAGCTCGATAAATATCAGGAAGATCCTGTTTCCTCGTTGCTTATTAGAAAATTTTAAAGTTATATCATAGAAATACTGTTCAAGGAGATCATGGTAGGGGGTAATTTTGTATATTATATGTCAGACTTGCGACACGACTCACGTCTGTTATTCGCTGTGTACTTACGTTGCACGTGCATTGCATCAAACTTTCTAGAGAGCACTGAAACTTATATCTGTCTCTCTCCCGCAGGTCTAACTCTCACTCAGCGCCGAGCGCGCGCGAGGGAGACGCCGCCAACATCAATAGCCACAAGTCGCTGCCAGACCTACATGCGCAGGCGCATGGCTACCCCGAACAGTTAGTATTTATATATTTTAATTTAAATTTTAGAGTTTGAAGCATAGCATATTGATACATCTTGCATATTTTTCTGCTATACCGTATAGATAGTTTAAATTTCTATTATTAAAAATAATATTATGGTTTATACATAATTTATGTTTCAAAATAAATTACGTATAAACATCATGCGTAAATCGAAATTGCATTCAAGTCACTCACAGCTAAGGGTTACCTATACCAAAAAAAAAACGCCTTTTTTTACGCACTTAGGTATTTTTGTTGAACTGTACTTGAGAATGTTCTTCTAATTGTAAATTTTTCTACGAAGCTATGATAATAGTTTTGTATCCAATTTCTTAGGCTGGTTTTGGTCTGACGCTGCCGGCACGCGCACCGTCAGCGCTGATGAGCCGACAGTATGAAATTCTATAAAGCGTTGAGTAACGCGTAGTGGTCAGCGCTGTTAATTCAAATCGCTGTCGGTGCTTACGGTCAGCAAGCTGTCAGTGAGCGACTAAAATCAGCCTTAATTTTGTATCGCTTGTTAGTAATTTTTTCCCATAAAATTTTGACCAATCTTGCAACTCATCTATTTTCTTATCTAGCTATAAAATAACCCACATTATTTTAATTTAAATTAATTTTTCGGGTCCAAAAGCGAACATTAACTCAAAAATCCGGGAGTTTTTAAATTGTTAGTTATCTACTTCATCCACTTATGTCTTCAAATGTTTTTTTTTAGTGTCAACCCGGCGATAGGGTCGGAATGCACGGGTCGCTCGCCGCGCCGCCGACGACACTCCGCCCACCACCGGACTGCCTCGTGCTCATCCAAAGGAACGAGGTGAGAAGAATAAGAGTACCTAGATGTTGTCATTTCCAAAAATGATTTGGCTATTGTTGTTCTGTATTTTTAATGGAAAATAACAACTAAACACACCTGCGGGCATCATCAATTAATATTGATGATGCCCGCAAGTGTGTTCGATTGTTCATCAATTAATATTGTTAATGCCCGCAAGTCCATTGCGTTAAAATTCGTTTATCGCGCGGAAACCGTCAATTTTTCCGAGATAAAAAGTATCCTATGTCCTCTCCCGAGACTAAAAGTATACCCATACCAAATTTTAGCAAAATTAATTCAGCAATTTCAGCGCGAGGAGGTAACAGACAGACAGACATACTTCCGCATTGATACAGTTATAATAGTATATTACGAGTATGTTAATGTTCTATGTTGCTTTCGCTGAAAAATGTTTATTGCAATCAATGCGTTTCCAGATCGAACCACTCGTCTCTGATGTCCTCCTGTGACGCGTTCTCCGAGCATCCCTCACCCGGCGAAGAGAACTATCAGTCTTATAATAGGTCAGTATTAAGAGTAAAATATGTAAATATAATGAGTGGAGGTCAGGACAAGAGCCCCCACACATAGGTGTAGGGGCTCTTGTTTACTCGGACGGCGTCTGTCGTATCACTGCCAAATGAATAAAAGTTGTGTATTTACAAGCTCACGCACACATAGGGCCGCGCGAACTACTAAGTTTAACTTATAATCTGTATTTGACGTTACTCAACTAGAGTATTTGTTTTTGATTTATAGATTTGTCAGAATCTTAAAAACCTTATATTATTATTTTTGCAGTCGTTGCGGGTCGTCGTTTGCGCGTGATTCCGGTGGGTCGAGCGGGCACTACACGCAGCGGAGTGCGCCGCCGCACGCACACGACGTTCGCCCGAGGTGCGTACACATTTGACTATTTATGAAGGGACTGGACATACTTAAATGAATGCCCCACTTCAGCCGCGTGTTTGTAACAAGTCCAGACATTAAGTTCATATACTTTTGAAATATCATCGGACCGCATAAATGCCACCGACCACGGCCTCACGATACTGGCGTGTCACAGCGTTGTGCTATTCGTTCATTTAGAGGCATGCATTGCACTTGAAACGTTTCTGATGTTACAGCAGTGCTTTTCATCAGGTGACTCGTCTAATTACTTGCCCCCTAATTCCATAAAAAAATATTTGCAGTTCTAACTTCTAAGTTTTTTATGTAATCTTGTTAATTGATTGACTAACTATTGTTCTCCGCAGCCGGTACGCGTGGCCCGCTAACGGCGGCGGCGGTGGCGGTGGCGGGGGCGGAGCGGAGCCGGTGTACGTGTCGGCGCCGCCGCAGTTCCAAGATGGCGCCCCCTCGCCGCCGCAGTACGCTCACGCGCACGCCGCGCCGCATCCCCCGCACACCCCCTCACGCGTTGGCATACACTTTCAGGTAAGATTTTTTTGTTTGTTTTCTTTGCAGGGAAACAAAACGAAATCAAGCGTTTTGCGTAGGAGTTGTCAGATTGCGGGAAGAATTGCTGATACTGCTAAATGCTAATTAAGATACCTATTCTTGCAACAGAAGCTGTGACAATACACCGTTTTGTTTTCCGTAGAAAAATACATATCGGTCGTGCTCGATTCTTAACACTACGTAATATGGATATTGTCACGTTCGCGTCATCCAATTGAGATGACCTCGAGTAGGGGGAGGGAGAGGTAAAGTTCAGCGGCTTAGGTGTGATGATGGACAGTTAGACTAACAGACAAACCAATGGACACACTTACTTATATTTATTTATTTGGACCACAAAACAGAATACAGCCAATTAATACTTTACTTTAATTAAATAACAAATTAAGAAAAACTTATAGACTAGATTATATTCCTAAGTGTGTGACCACTGCATGATAGCACTTAACATAAAAATATTACAGAAAACTTTAAAAATACATAATATATAATAAACTTTAAAGTAAGTGACATGTTTATGCAAGTTCTTGTTTAAAGATAACTTTCGAAAATGTACTATTAGATTGAATGCATTTTCATAACGAAACATATACACTTCCAGGCGAGCGCCCCTCCCCCACAGTTCCAGGACGAGCCGCCGGCGTACGAGTACGGTGACTACGACTGCACGTACAAGGCGCCGCTCAAGTGCCTCAACGTCGGCAGGAAGGACTACAGCAAGACGAGAGAGTACTCCAGGTAACAAAACAAATGAAGGTACAACCAGGGAAGTTGAAATAGAGCCTGACAATTGCATCAGGCTCTAACCGAGTGAGTTGGTCAAAGGTCAAAGCCACTGCGCTCTGATTGGTCGGAAGTATCGGAGTACGTACACACAGGTCTCTTATTGGTGCGTACTGTTTATATGCGAGCGTCAGTTGGTTACCGGTTAAAGCTCGGCTTGGCTAACGGAAGGCTCACATTACGTCTCTAGTGGTCATAATATGCTCGATGCGTTAAACATACGTGTTTTTTAGTCTCTGACATATTTAGACTTAGGTGTCGTAACTAAATACAATAATAGAAAACTATGTATCAGATATCACGAGCCCAACACGGAGGTGGTGAACAAGCAGCCGCAGTACCAGGAGGTCCGCATCCGACCCAACATCGACGAGAAGAAGGACTACGTTAACGCGCCTCAGGTGGGATTAATGAAATTAGTAGGCGAAGGAGCAGACGGGTCATCTGATGGAAAGCAACTGCCGTCGCCCATGGACGCTTGCAACATCAAAAGCGTTGCAACTTTGTTACCGACATTTTAATCAAGAAACAGGCTACGGGCGTAGGGAACGTGGTGTAAGGAGTTGAGTGCAGAGCATGAAATGTCTGTCGTAAAGATTGTCGAACTGCAAATGGATCACCCACCCACTTCACTAGTTGATATAAATTGCAAAATTCACACTGTAAACTACCTTTCGCCTACAGCTTAGCCCGCGTTAGGAAGTATTATTCAGAATATATCAAAAATGTTTCTTATAGTTTCACCACAACCTCTAACCGCGCGCTAGAAACGTGGGACGGGGCGGGGGACGAGTAAGAGTACTACCGCCGTCAGCGTTGACAGAATAGTGCGGCCGGTCACCATGGTAACCCTCCTTCGCCGCGCCGCGGGATAGCGCTTGTGGTCAAGCTATAGCAGATGTTATGATACTAAGTTATATATACCTACATGACATAATAGCTCGATACGTTGTTAATTAATCAGTCAGTGACCATTGTGGTTTACATATTAGGATGCAAAACCGTGGAAATCGGTTCGTGCGTTCTGGAGTTATATGGTCGGGAAGGAAGATCCGACTGATTTTTGTATAATATTGTTATATTATAAGACTACAATTCCTCTTTTTGTATCGCTAATGTCTTGATAAATTTTTAAGAAACTGTATCAATAAGAAGAACGTATTTTCAGGTGTGTCAAACGGAGGAGGTGACGTCACCGCTCGGTACGTTCAAACGCCAAAGATGTCTGCGGTACAAGCAGAGGAGGCCCAGGCCCATACTACGCTCCAAGTCCGATATCTCCGACAGGTTCGTATTAAATCCGACCGCAAATGTACGTTATCCATACTAGATTTCCTAAAACGGAATTACCCAAGTCATTAAATCAGTATAACATACATTACCTAGGGCACATGTTCACTTTTCCCCGGAACGATTTCCATATTTACAACATTCATAGTGCCACCTAGCGATGCTCACGGTCACATGTACAGATCCCATATAAAAAACATAGTAAATGCGAAACGCGTTCACTGTCGAATGTAAAAAAAAAAACAACTCGCACTCGGCACTCTGATGTTCGAATGCGGAAAACTAATTCGAATAACATACATACGTTTGCGGCCGGTCTAAGGCCCGCGCAAGTATAAACTACATTAGAGTTTCGGTTATGTGCTTTTAAAGCTGCATATTGTGAAAAGCTTATCAGGAAGTAGTAAAGCAGGCCCTCAATCTTTTTGTCATCATCAAATTCTTACTCGTTGGTATCACGAATATTATTAATCATTAACTCAATCAAACCAATAATAATAATTATTATTATTTTCTGTCTGTTGACCAGGTACCGTCGCGCGGATACAGGCTCCTCCGCGCCGGGCGAGGCATCGCCAGGGTCGGGTTCGTCGGGGGGCTCGGCGCTGCACCACTTCTTCGACCACCTGGGCCTCGAGGGGCGCGCGTTCGACGCCCTGTTCCGTGACCCCCCCGACAGCCCCGTGTTCTTCTCCTCCGCCTCCACGGTCGACTCCAATCAGCTCGCTGCGACCGCCGATTACACGGTTCGTGCATGTCTTGTTACTTTTAACGAATCAAAGTTTTCACAGATGGTCGTTACTGTAAAAATAAAAGCTTATAAGCTTTTATTTTAATAGCAATGTAATATAATTTATATTAATAGCAATGTTAATGTTAAACTTAAGGACGCGGCTGAAAGCCCATACAAAAACTGCAATTAGACGTCAGTCGTGGTCTAATAGTTTGCACACCTCAATGTGCATTGTCCAATTATTGCTTAGATGCCAGCTGTCAGCCGCGTCCATGAGCCTCGTCCGATAGGCATGATTTCAGTTTTAAACAACCACCTCAGTATTATTAGTTGTCAATTCGAAAGTGAGAAGCTAAAAAAAGTTGATCGTTCAGTTTATCTTATTTTCAAAACGCTAATTATTTCACTTTAATTCAATTTAAGACAGTCACATACCATGAAAAATAAAAAAAATGTGTATCTTGAGGCCGGCCGCAATCATACGTTTTCCGTATTAGGTCTCCTAATGCGGAATATCGCATTCGGACACCTAAATCAGTAGAAAATACATTAGCTAGCGCACGTTCACTTTTCCCCGTACGGAATAAATTCCGCATTAAATTTTGGTGTCTGTATGCGAAAATCGAGTTCAGAAAACTAATACGGAAAATGTATGCTTGCGGCCAACCTTATGATTGAACAGAGTATAGTGAAATATTTTTATGATCCTCGGTAAGAAGTTTAAGTTTTTTATGGTTCGACAAGACCTCAAATGAAATTGAACTGTATTTTATCTTTTATTTTTATTACATAAAGTTTGCCTTGCATGTTACAGGTGCAAGGTCCCGGCGTGCAGAAGCAGATCTACCGCAACACGGAGCCCCCCAGCGTCGTCGAGAGAAACGCCCGCATCATAAAGTGGCTGTGCCAGTGCCGCAAGGCCCAGATGCAGAACCCGCAATAGTCAACCCTAACCCCTTCGCATAAGGTCTAGGTCTAAAATGCATACAAGCTAAATGACAGTTCCCGTGACGTTAAGGCGTTCGAATTTCAAGACTCTTTTGACTTTAAAGGCCTAATTATTGTATATGTACTATTAATCGATTTCTAAGAATCGTAGTTCTTCTTCGCTACGATACAAAGATAAATGATTGGGTATTAATATATTCTTAATAAAATGATTTCAAATGTCTACTGATAAGAACTGAAAGATTAATTTTCCTATAAGGCGTGTCGTTTAACAAATCACATCTTTTAGACTATTTAGCTGTTTCTCTAAATAATGCTTCTGGTGTGGAGTAAGGATTTCTATTTCCATTAATAGTAGGTAATCCTTACCGAGTACCAATTATTCTAAATTTAAACTCAAACTGCCATTTTATTGACTAGCGTTTGTATGTTTTAATCTATGGCATTTAAAAACCAAAATGTAAAAATCTTAATAATATTTATTTCTTAAGACTAATATATTATATAGGACGGTTCCAAAATTTTGCTTAAAGTTTTAAGTGATTAGAGTATTTTTATTAAATATTATAAAATTAAAAAGGAATTATAAACAATCGTAAAACGTACAATATTTGAGCTTAGAGTAAATAAATATCGTTGAAGTTAAAGCTGTTGTTTAAAACAATAACTATAATTATTGTAAACTTAAAAAAGTGTTTTATAAAATAATAATGAACAAAATTTCATCGTGAACTTTCTGTCTTCGAGAAATCTTCCAAATAAAACAAAATTCTTGTTAAACGTTTTTTAACTTTTCTGATGTTAAATTTAACTTTTGTCGTTATTTTTAAACCAAATGTAAGTTACATAAATAAATAAAATAATGGTACAAAGCCAATCGTTATCATGTTACCTAAGTGTCTTATATTTTTAATTCGAAATTGGTTTTCGATTAGGCTTTATTCGAATAGTTAAAAATCGGTTATTGTATATTGTAAAAATGTTCCTGCTACGGATTTGTCGTTTAAATAACAAACATTAAAAATCTATTTATATTTAGAAAAATGATATTAGTACGGTAATAACTATAAGACATGTTTTGGGAGCACAAAATATTGCAGACCACCTTGTTTTTGGCACTTTATATTTTTCAAAAAACGTCAGACAGCTAAAAAATAACATATTAAGACCAGTCGCAAACCTACGTTTTACGATTCGGGTTTCCGAATTCGTTTTCCGCTTTGAGACACCCGTACGTTTGCGGCCGGTCTAAAGGTGAAGCACCCCGCGGCACGCGACCGTGACTGACAATATTTAAAATAAAATGCAACCTTCTGAATTAGGCTATGGGTTTCATTATAGAAATTCTTGTCAATGAAAATTTAAAGTTCCAACAAGAAGGCGGGTGCATCCAATCAGTTTCAAATAAAGCTTACATTCTTTTGTGCCAAATAAAGACGCTTCTAATTTAAATATGTGAACTAATATTTAATGTTAGGAAGCTATTATAAAGCTGTTAACAATCGCTAGATATACCTGACCACTTGCGATATAAGAACATACGAGGAAAATTTTGTTGTTATTAAAATATAATTAATATATCGCTAAACTTATGGCCCATATCATATTATTGTTATTTTGACATAAAAATGATGTCAAGATGCTATCACTAGTCGAATGTTATTAAAACTTACCCATGGGTTCCTAATTGAGTTGTTTAGAACATTATAAGCCTTTTTCAAAATATAATGATATTAGTTTCTGCCCGCAAATTCGCTCGCGTGGAATTCGAGTATCGGAAAAAAATGTTTTTTTGTTTTTTCAAAAACGGAATGTTTTTACAAAACCAAAAGTAGCCTATGTTACTCTACAGTCTTTCAAGTAAATCTTTGTCAAGTCGATTGATTGCTTCGTTAGGGCGTCAAGGAAGAACAAAAAAACAGTTAAACATACTTTCCCATTTATTATAATAATATTAGTATTCCCTAGCGCATTAATTGGCTATAATGAAATGGACTAAACAACCAACAGCACAAGCGAATATTTGATATACTCTTAACAAAAACTAAAGCAGGTCGTTAAAAAAGAAACGCAAAATGAATACACCTGAAATAAACGTAAAGAGGGCGGGTCATCTAGTAAGTGTTCTTTTTAGTCAACTAACATTTATCAAACGAAGTTTTGAGGTCTTGGAGATGTATATGATATAGTTAATTGACAATATTGTTTAAATAATTGTACGTTTAGCCGCTGCAACGCAACAATTCGGTGTAAGGACTACTTTTGTCTAGTATATACATAATACAGTAGATAGTTCTCGTCTTATACTTGTTTATCGTGTTTGTCTTCTATATTTTTGTATTAAGTATGAAATAATGAATGATGTATATTTTTAAATACGTTCTCTTCCAATGAAACGAATGATACTGTGGATGTGTATTAGAATTAATTTTGTCGAGTATGGCAAAAGGAAAATGGATTACATGAAATTCAAATAGAGAATCTTATTAGATCTTTCATTGGGTAGCGACGCTACGCTACATATCGGTTTTTTCTTTTGTCATATTAGACAAATACATTTTATTTACAAAATTATATTATTTATCAATGCATTTGTTTCCAAATGAGGCATTTACTAAGACTGTCGTTTCTTTTCAGATTTTATCGTATTTTCTGTGATATTGTAGATGTCTAGGCCAA
>JAOTAV010048865.1:0-16568 GCA_026546445.1 Cyclargus thomasi
GTAGTCTCGACGTTCAGAAAGTGTACTTAAAGTACTTATTTTGAATAAAAAGATTTTGATTTTGATTTTTGATTTTTTGTATTAAAATATTTCTTAACGCAAGCGCAGCTGAGGACAAGGCAAAATATGTGTACATAAACTTTTTCCAAATTTTTTACTAACGAGCCTATTCCGCTACACGATCCTAAGAGCCCTGTGCACCTGGTAAACGTATCCCCTAGATAATGCTTCTCTCTGACCCCATACTTCGAACTATGGCCTTCCTGTTTTTTTTTTAATTTTATGTGCTTGGATAGGTGTGGGGGAACTAAATGCCACAAAATTCAGAAAAAGTAAAAAACTAAGATGTGTAAATATATTATTTTATTTTAAAATGATTGTTCTTAGTTTAGTAAAAAAAGGCTCTATAAAATCTTTTTTCTCGCAATGAAATTAATTATTTCGTATTATTTGATGACATAGTGCTGGAAAAGCCTTGTTCATAAAAGGTATAGGATAATTTGAACCGTGCTGGACGCTGGACCACCTTCATATTTATTACAATTCATATCTGTATATTGTAATTAATTTTAATTTTTAAATAAATCGTTTAAAATTAATCGCTAAGCTTAACTCATTGATATAGTACGACTAGCAACAATGCTCCCTGCAACCATTTTCCTTGGGAAGGGAGCACTCTGCAGTCGTTTCTAAAATCGTGTCCTGTGTAGGCAAATCACTGACATAATTATTATTATTGCACCGATCTCAAAAATCAGGGTGGGCGAGCAGAAGGTGATATTGTGTCGAGTGTAGCATCGTTGGGGCCGGTTTTGCTGTAGTATTCCGGCGTGTGCCGGAGCGATGGTACGATTGGATTTTTTCTAATAAATCTACACGGTGATTTAAAATTTCCAGTCATAACATATAAATGTAAAATTTCCAAGGAAATGGAGTGGGAGGTCGGGACAAAAGGGCCATGAGGTTTATAAGGAGTTACCGCATTTATGGGACAAAAAACACAAAGTATATTTTAATAAAGATACGAGGCAAGAAGCAATCACTATATATTAGGCAACATTATTATCATGTGGTTTAGTTCTGTACGTTTTGAATACATAGCCTTGGCCCAGATCTTTCGCTCTTTTTATTATATTGCACCGTGGCAAGCGCAGCGACGCCTATTTTATTAATTTTATTGTGACATTCGGTGGCATCATAAAAAAAAGCGATCGGTACGGTCGGTAGGTCGGTAGCGTACTAGACGGCAGTGTCGTGTATAAAGTCACAGCTTACGCCCTCCCCTGACCCCTCTACCTCTATATTGCCTCGTCGATATTCTCTCTAATATTGGTCCTTGAATAACATTCTTTACACTACGTAGTCCACCGTGCACTTCGGCTCCTGAGGCCCTTACACCCAACTATTAGGAAACTTACTCCCTTTGCCATATTACACTACACTGTGTTGGAACCAAGTGCACTGAGGATCGTTTAGTCGAATAGGCCTTAACTAATTCTTAAGCGCTTATTCGACTACACAATCCACTGGGCCCTGCGCACCTGGTCGGCGTGTCCCGTACATATAAAACATACAAAACTTACTCCCTGTTCGATATTACACTACCCTGTGTCCGAACTCTGTGCACTGCGGATCGTGTAGTCGAATAGACACTATAATCTGTGCCTTCTATAGTCTATGGTCATTAAACGAAACTAGTGCAAAAGAGAATTGGAGTTTTTCCAGTTTCTAGCATTAATTTTCCGTAAAATACGGTTATTTTTTCAGATATCTATATTAAAGAAGATTATAAATCAATTCTATTATATTTTCTAACGTCAGCAGCAAGATAAGGTTAGTAAAATAATGTTTTACGCATGCTTTAATCGTACAGAAACATCGAGACGAAACATACGCCATTTTGTGGTATTTAAACGTTTTACGACCGAATTATTTATACCAAAAAATACGAATATGTGCCTACACTTTTATAAGATCGTTCTAGTTATTCTGAATTCTCGACATAAATGGCTTTATGAAGACACGTTGCCGAATCCTTTTCCTACTCAACATATTGGAAGTGTTTTTATTTTCAAGTGAATTGAACTACTGATTCTAATTTCTAACCAAAGTGTTCTACCAACTTAAAGCTGCCTGAAGTTTTGCACCAATTTAAAAGATCTTTGTAATTCCAGGCTAAATATTAAGCACTCATAAGTTAAAACCTTAGTTTAAAACCCTTTTCTATAGAATTCTATCATTTATGATAAGTCCTATTTCCTTGATATCCCATTAAGAATTAACACTAACCCAACTTTTTCTAATAATTCTTCTACATCGAATATGATTAAAGAAAGAACTTAGGAAACATATGCAACTTATCAGGGGCCCTAGCCACATTTTTTCTACATAATATTATTTCAAAACGTCCATAGCATAGTGGGTAAGACCTTTTGTTCGCACTGGGGAGGGTGCAGGATTAAACGCCGGTGGAAGCTTGTACCAAAGAGACACTTTCCGATCTCAAGTACATAATACAGATGCTCATTGCCATGGGAGATCCGTGCTTTGGCACAAATGGGCCGCTTCGACCAGAGTGATACCAAGGTCTCACAGGAAAATGGTGTGAAATGGTGTTGTGTTGTGTTTAGTGAGTGACTTTACTGGTGGACCAACTTCCCTTATCCCCCTATCAGTATTCCCATTTCCTATTCACTCATAAAGGCATTCAACACACTTGAGACTCTTTGGATGTGTTAATGGTCAATGCCAGTTGCTTTTTATCATGCAACCCGTCTGCTCGTTTGGCCCCTTAATATAATGTATGTTTTTCTTTAAACTCCTTTGTAGCCATAGTGGCTTAAAGGTAGATTCTGTATTATGGTATGGAAGCCTTACTTTATGGAATATTTTATGGTTCTTTGGGTGGCCTCAAAGGCTAAAGTTTTGTACAAAACCACACTATCTTGATGTGGGATTGGGATGTGGGCGAGAGGCTTTGGAGAGAAAAACCCCTTTGTACCTCTGCCAGCTTTAGGAAAGCACCTGTTCAGAATAAATTCACATATGATATTTTCGAAATTTTGAGGTTAGATCATCTGTTAGAATTGAATGCCTAGTTTTGGAAGTGTATTTTGGGCATTATAAGAATACAATAAATGGGGGATGAAAACTTGAAGTTTATAAATTGATTAAAAAAAAAATCATCAATCAAAAATTGGGAAATGTCACTTCTTTTTTTTTTATAGTACTATTAGGTGAATAACTACTTAGTGAGAAAATTTTGCTAGTGATAAAATATTTAAGCAACAATTATATTATAATAAAAGCTACAAACTTAAGGTCTATGAAAATTAAATTATTTTTTGTTTAATAAATATTTAAGATTGCATATTTATTAAACAAAAAGTTTTGTAATGCATTACAAAGTAAATTTCAGAATTTTAGATTTTTACATGAAGGCTATTCATGTAAAAAAAGTATGAGTAAGCCTATACAGTAAAATTTTTATAAACCATTTTATCATTTTAGAAGCTTGACATTTTCATTCCTCATCAACTTTTAGTATGGCTTGGAAACACTCCATTTGAGGTTTTATTCTAAACTTTAACCATATGTAGTGTCTCCCTGCTGGGCAAAGGCCACCATCAAGATGTCTCATTCTAACACCAGCCCAGGCCAGCCTGGCTTGTAGGCATCCAGTTTGCCTCGCCATCTTTTTCTAGGGCTTCCACGGCGGCGTCGCCGGTTGTAGTTACTGGCGTGTTAAAATATATTAAATACATGAATCATTTATTATAACAAAAAGTTTAATTGAATAACTTTACAGGATGGCTGAGGACTTCGATGTTGAGGCAATGTTGGAAGCACCATACATTAAATCGGTGAGTAAAACTTTGTGGAAAGGATGAATCTATTTCAACTAGAAAAAAAGCATAATGTGCATATAACTCATTCTGTTTTTAACTTTTAAACTAAGAATGTAACCAAAATATATATTGTATATTAGATTACATCTGTATTATAGAATTTAGTTATGTACTTGAACTTGGGAGTATTGGAACAAAAAATCATTCGTTCATAACTTTTATTATGCAATAAAAATACATTATATTTTGCCAGTGTATTATTGTAAGGTTTATATAAAGCTTTTAGCAAACTGATCAAAGGTGTGTAAGATGTGTGATATACTAATCAATATTTGAATACAGTCTGAACAAAAATTTTTAAGTAAATTTAATTAATATTATAGCTCGCATGTCAAGCGTAAAAGAAATAGTGTACAGTTGCTATTTTTGTCATAATGACATAAGTTCTAGCAAAAACTAAGTAGTAAGTGATAACACTTAGTTTATAATCATCTGTATAATTTAATAGTATGTACCTGAACATCTTTGAACAGTTACTAAAGCTTGTGTTATGTCAGTTGACAGAATTTACATTTGAGTATCATTTCTTGTATTTATAGAACTTTGTGGTAATAATCCAGCATACTTCACCGACCTGAACGAAACGAGGTATCCTCAAACATATATTTTATCTAAATTTAAGTTTAAAATTATCATCAAATAAGACAACATTTTTTGCTATACAGTCCATTTAAAAAAGGTAGCTGATGGGTCGTAAATCTTTTGCAGAAGTATCCCTGTGTGATGTTAGCGCTGTGTACAACCTTATTCAATGGTTTCCCAAATGGTAAGTCTAGATCAGGGAACGACATCGCAAACAGCCTTCCTCGACACGCCGATATGTCTGGAATGTAGTATAGGAAAAGCGAATCCCATGTGTATTTACATCTGAGACATTTTCGAACACATAATATGTCTTTGATGCAAATTCACAAAATGATAATTCAATTAACTAATGCAATTTTATTTATTCACTCGGCGTGTGTTGCTGTGGCGCTGGTTCTACCTTGTGCTTTGTGTGACAGGATAACACATCTTCAAAACATCGGTCGGACAAGTATTCTGACAGGCACAGAGACAGAGAAAAAGACAGCAGTAGAAGGTAAGGAATTAAAAAGATAAAAAAATTCAAATCCTAAAATAATGTCAGAGAGCATGAGTTAATTTTTTTTAAACATTTCGACTTTATCTTATTATAGTATCAAAAAAATTATATTTATCTTTGTGAGCACAAATGAGATTGGCGATGCGTAGACATAAAAAATAATATATTTTTTATTTTTATCTTGTTTTAGAAGAAGCAGATCAAGAGAAAGAAGAAGATCACGAGAGAGGGATGGGCGTCGATCTAGGGACAGGGATGATAAAAGGGAAAAAGATAGGGATAAGGATAGAGAGCGTCGTGACAGAGATAAAGATCGTAACAGAGACAAAGACCGAGAAAAGGATAGAACAAGAGACAAGGATCGTGAAAAGTATAGAGAAAGAGAAAAAAGGCGTAGCCGCGAACGAGAACGTAGTAAGGAAAGAGTTCGAAGTCGCGATAAAGAACCCTATAAGAAAGAAAAAACTCCTGAGAAGGAGCCAAGGGCTGAGTATCGTTCTAAATCCAGAGGAATTGAGCCCAAACTTGATGATTTACCACCAGAAGAACGGGATTTACGTACAGTGTTTTGTATGCAATTGTCTCAACGTATAAGGGCTAAAGACTTGGAAGAGTTCTTTTCTTCTGTTGGCAAAGTTAGAGACGTAAGACTTATCACTTGCAATAAAACTAGAAGATTTAAAGGAATTGCATATATTGAATTTAAAGATGCAGAATCAGTACCACTGGTTAGTATATTCTTTTTGCCCAAATTGTTACCTTTTCAATGTAAGAAATGTGTTCCAATTATATAATTATTACTTGCAGGCTTTGGGATTGACTGGACAAAAACTACTAGGAGTGCCGATCATTGTTCAGCACACTCAGGCAGAAAAGAACAGAGTAGGAAACACTTTACCCAACTTGGCACCAAAAGCTAGTAATGGGCCAACTAGACTGTATGTTGGCTCTCTACACTTTAACATCACAGAGGATATGCTGAAGGGAATATTTGAACCTTTCGGGAAAATAGACCACATCCAATTAATGACAGATCCTGATACAGGAAAAAGCAAAGGATATGGTTTTCTGACAGTAAGTTTTTTTTATGCAAAACATAATTGTTATGAATTATAGCAATTATCGAAACCATTAAGTAAATGTTAGCTTGCCTTTTGCTTTTTCTATCTTTGGCGGTTTTTATCTATGAACTGCAAAATTATACAGGTGCTATTAAATGTGCCAACCAAATTTCGATGTGTTATTATTATATTTCCTTAATAAAAATATCTATTATATGTCCTTAATAAAAATATCTACGCGTAAAATTTTGAATTATAGCTTCCAAAGGTTTTTTCTAAAAAACACAAAGTATGTGCGTGAAGTACGACTGCAACCGGCCGACGCCGGCGCGAGCCTCCCGCACGCAAGTGAACATTCTGCCATTCATTGGGATAAAATATGTTTATGTAAAATAACACTTATTTTTTAATGGACTCTCCTAATGATATGGATATATTGCCAGTATACTCAATTGCATCTTGCATATTATATATTATTCTACCAAAAATAATCCAAAAATTTTTTTTATTGAAATTTTCAGTTCCACAACGCTACTGACGCAAAGAAAGCAATGGAACAGTTAAATGGCTTTGAACTGGCAGGCAGGCCTATGAAAGTTGGAAATGTGACAGAACGGGCAGATGGAGGCACCAGCACGAGATTTGATGCCGATGAGTTGGATAGAGCTGGAGTTGATCTTGGAGCCACTGGCAGATTACAGCTGATGTTCAAACTGGCTGAAGGAACTGGATTACAGGTGAAAAATAAATCTTAAAAGTATTCAGTCCTTTTCTTGAATATTTATCATGTAATAAAAAAAATACCTTTTTTTAAATGTCTGCAATTTCCGTTATAGATCCCTCCTGCAGCAGCATCAGTGCTGATGGGGGCCGGATCTACTTTGGTAGCACCTCAGCCCCAAGTAGCTCCCCCCATTGCAACACAGTGTTTTATGCTCAACAACATGTTTGATCCAGCCACGTAAGTATTCTGTTCATAACACATAGTAATAAAATTTAGGTTAGGCGCGCCAAATGTCAAACAATAATCGCACAATAATAACCACATGTTAAGTATTAAGGGCCTGTTGCACTACTTACGGATAAGTGTAGAAAAAGTAGTGTATAGCCTACTGGACACATTTCAGGCCCTTAATGTTTTACACTGCTTCTTAATTAGCTGATAATGGGTAAAAATATATAAAGTGCAAAGTATGTCATATTGTATGCTGAGATAATGATATTATATATAATATAATTTCTTTCAGAGAATCTAACCCCAGCTGGGATATTGAAATCAGAGATGATGTGATCAGTGAATGCAACAAACATGGTGGTGTGCTACACGTCTATGTAGATAAAGCGTCACCTCAAGGCAATGTGTATTGCAAATGTCCGACCATCGCGACCGCAGTTGCGTCAGTTAACTCATTACATGGCAGATGGTTTGCCGGACGAGTGATCACTGCAGCCTATGTTCCCCTGGTTAACTATCACTCACTGTTTCCTGATGCTATGACCGCCTTAACACTACTGTTACCTACGCGACAACGATAAGATAGCTCCTGAGCTATTATGATTCTGGAATTAATGGATTGAGTGTATATGTTACTATACTTTAGGACTACTAGTGGTTTATGTACAATAATAAAAGGTAATATTATAACATTTTCAAACTTTGTTTTATTGTGAATCATATTACAAAGTAAAAAATATTTACTTTCTAATTTGAGTTGAAAAAATTTAAGACTGCACTAAAGCGACGCTAGTCGCGACACGTACGTTCAACTCACATGAGCGGGTCGACGCGTCGTCTTCTTTCTTAAAATTAATAAAATATTGTATTTCGTACAGTTTCATAGGGTGCAGCCGAAAAATATACAAGTTCGCCTGGTGGGTGAAACTCATTTTAGCAAAAGAAAATTGAACTGAAGTAACAACTATTGTTTTTTTTTACATTTTTCAGTTCAATAATTCCGTGAACCGCGGTCACTCGCGACAATAGTCACAGAAGGAAAATATGGCTATGTTTTTAAGGCACCCGACAGACATGCGGGATAAAATTTCCAGACACGGTCTCGACTAATCGCGATAATAGCTCCTTGAGCGCTCTTTACGCGTATGCCACCGGCATTCGTCGGCAAGATTTAGCACGTGTCCGCGACACGTGAGTACGTGTCGCCGACACGTTTCTATCCACGTAAGAAATGCCAGAGGAGCACTTAAGTTATGAAAGTTTGTCGCGTTGCGTCGTTCGAATCGCTTTAGCACTCAATGGCGTATTAAAATGAAAAAGACCAAGACATTGTTTAACATTTATTGTACATCAGAACTTACAACGGTTCTTGCATAAAAATTGGCAGTTTAAAGACCTATGAAAAATATATTTTGTATTACACAGTTGCCAACAGCCACTAGATTAACTATATGTATAACTGTACTTAATACAAACTACAGCTATTTGGTCAATGGATATAAAGCAGTACAATCACTTTATCCTTATAAATGTTTAATGGCTGTTTAATTATGAAACAATGCTTTTTAAGTTCAATCCACAATCATCATGTTTGAGTATTCTTGTAGGTATGCTTTGCGTGCTTCAAAAATTTTACGAAGCTTTTATCCAATCGATTTCCAATGTGGCTGGACCTCTTTGTTTAATTGGCTGATAAACTCCACCGTAGATTTGAATGCCTATACTTGTGATCTGCGATATGTCGAGAGTCTCATTGTTATTTACTTTTTTACCTCTATAGTATGCTTTAAACTCCGAGAATGGTAAGTCTCTCACTGCAAATTCATCCTTGGGCGCCTAAAAACATAATTCAGTCATATTTTACTTTTAAATAACAATAATAAGAAAAGAGGCAGAACCGGTGACGATTTTGTTCCTGAATAATGAATGACATGTAATGTGTTATTGAACCATAACATTTCTGAAGAATAAAACTCGATAATAGGGCGTTGACTTATATAGTTGAATTTGCTAAATATTATATTTTTTCCCTAACAATACTTAACATTTACAGAAACAAAGCAGTTTGGAGAACGATTGTAAGTGTACAAACCTGGAAATATTGTTCAAACGAGTAGTTCGGTTCGTCGTTTAAACCTTTGTGTCTCAGTACAATTTTATAACCATTAAACTGGCCTTGTCCCCGGCACAAAATCTGTAGCTTCGAGAAGCCGGTTAGGTCGTACTTTCCAAGCGCTCTACTTCCAGCAAATCCGGCGCCATTGGCTTGAGGGTTCAACAATGCGAAAAATATTGCTCGTCTAAACTGCGTATTCTGATGTAGAACGAATACAGCCTTTGACATTCCTACACTCCGAACTGTATCAGATTGTTCCTGCCACCCGTGGACGTCGTCATCTTTGGTAAAGTCGAATAAGTGTCGACCTTCTGTTATTGAAACATCGTTACTGAAAGGAAAGTTGTAGTTAGATATAGAGATCCACACTAATAGTATAAATGCGAAAGTGTGTCTATCTATTACATAATATATACACGCCCAGACAGCTGAACCAATTTTGCTAAAAATTGGTATGGAGGTACTAAAGTACCTCCATACCGGAGTTGCGGCATCAATATGTGTATCTGTATATGATAAGTACGATGTTTTATTTAAAATTTGTCGGAAAGGTGGAGATAGTTTTTAATGGTTAATGGGATTGACGTGTGATAATCACGTTTGTTTATAATGTTTCAAAGCATAAAAACATTCAAAGTATAATATAATATGACCATTTACCGCAATTCGTAAAAGTAAACAATATTTTAAGCGCTCTCATAAGATAAGAGTTGTCTAACCTAAATAATAATATTATAGCCTGTTCAATCGAGATCGATGTATATAGTTAATGTACTCAATACTAAAAGGGCACTGAAAAGGCCAATTTTCTATGTCTTATATAATCTCATTTACGAGAGGTAACGAAAAAACTTTGTATTATTTCAACAGCTGTTTTGGGCGCAAACTAGGTTACACTTTAACAATATTAGTAATTTAAAGGTAATGTTTTACTCACCTGCTAGGACCACAATGAACTAACTGGTGTATTGATAAAACACTGAACAATGAAAAAATAAAGATTTTTATATTACACATATCGACATGTAACAACTACACCTAATGACCTGAATGAATTATTGTAACTGGAATGCTAAATGTGTGTAATAATCGCATATATTAAGTAGATACGGCAGCGTGTAACTATAAACAATGTTGTTAGCCAAGTACTAACTTATCTGCGTCTTTGTGCTAAAGAAACATTTGACATTCTTATCAGTGAATTATGTTACTGCCATAAATTTTCTGGACACGGGTAAAATGTAGTAGACCGTAGTCGGAGTATCCATAGTGTTTAGCTGTACAAATTGTATAGCTAAAACACAATGTACATGTACAATAGTGTACAGTAGGGAAAATTGACTTTTAGCACTTGAGTCCTTTCGTCCCAGACCCAGAGGTCCTAATTTAAATGGGAATTTATGTATAATTTCATAAGTACATTTTAAGGATTTACCTGCTAAGTACACTTCACTATAAGTCCTAAAGCACACTATGGCCTTTAAATGTCCGAAGTATAACATTGTCATATATAGTTTTTAACTGAATTCAATAAGGCAATTACTAAAGTTTAACAAACATACCACATATTGCTTATCTCATTGATGTTAATTGAAAGTGAGTTCAAAGACTTCTCATTGGACTCGTTATCGGCAAACGCCATATCAAAATAATGACGCGCGCGCCTTGTGTTACTATTGATTTCTTTCCAGAACGCTCCGTGCCTAGAGCTCGGCTGTGCAGTCGATTATTGAATCAAGTTGCTAATTGGCTTCTGCAATTTTTGCTTGTTAAATGGAATTGACAGGATTCGTATAAGACGAATTCGCGGGCGGCTTATTCAAAGTACACTGTACAAGTCACGGATCGTATGTCAGTGTCACTGACAATTTCAGAGAAATCATATATTATGTATAAAAGAGGAAATTGAAAGAGAGCCATTTTGACGGTCCCAAGTCATTTGGTTGGTATATTTCAATTCCATAAAGGTCGTAATCTGTCGGCTGGGTTTATTTATTTGCATTTAATACTGGGTAAATATAGGTTATGATAATTGAAAACAAGTCAGCTTTAACTATGAAGAATTTGTTTGTCCTAGAAACTTTCTATAAGTGATAGAGTCGAGGCTAAGCGAAATATATTTCGAACTCGCGGCTTTGCTTAGCGTCGAAATGTTAGACTCCATGGAAGAGTTAATCGAAATAAAAAGTATTCATTAAGATTAGTTGGTAATACCCTATCTGTATACTAAAATTAGAATCCGTTTAGTAGTTTTGGTGTGATCGACTGAATATCTCTAAACAATCAGATTTTTTTATTTCTATTAGAGTAATAGGCTTACAGTATATAAGTGCAGGCAGCCCCTATCACTTATAGAAGGTTTCTGGGACAAACAAATTCATTACTTATCAATGCAATACATTACCAATTATCATAAGCTATACTTACCTAGTATTAAGTGCAATGAAAGGAATGAAACCGAATAAAATCAAAAACAAAATTATGTACTATAAACATTTTTATTTCATAATAGTTAATAAAAAATATTTAATATACAAGTTATTTCCCACCACCAATATGACTATTTCTTATGAACCCAATTTTTCTTAGGTAGCGTACAATAAATGGTGTTGCAGTGAGAGTTATCGCAATCCTGGCAGGGGCAAAAACTTTATGTACCCCATATGCTATAACAAAAGTACCAGCATTTGATGCTATTGTATTTGTTTCTGCCATGTTAAAATATGTTAGTATTGCTTGAACATTAACCCCACTGAAAAAAAAAATACTTTGAGTATTTTAATGCCTTGGATTAGAGATAAATTGAGAACATTCCATACATACCTGGAGACCAGAAGATAACAGCCACCCAGGGACATAAGTGAGATGGTAACATGAAATACAATTACTGTTGATCCATACTCTTTAATAGCTTTTTTAAATTTATCCTTAGTGCTAAGTGATGAATTATTATCTGTACTCATATTCCTTGTCATCATCATGACAACTATGCTTTGAAAAGATAAAAATATATATTAGACAAAAAATGTTAACAAATTAGGCACATTAAAAAAGTATCTACTTCAATTTGGAATGAATATTGTTCTGTCATATATATATGGTGTTAAATTGTCTTCTAAATTTGTACAAGCTAAAAATATTATTAGTTTATACCTTGATTGGACTGCTTCTTCTTATATTCATTTCTCAATGATAAGTAATGAGCGTTATGCAAATGGTCAGACAAGTATTTATATCCTTGGCCCCATTGAGAACCAGGCATGTTTAAATGTGTATTATTTCCAGTAAATGGACTGGGCACATTGCTTTGCATGCTGGATGATAAACTTACTGCACCCCGGCAGTCATACTTATTGACATGGGGATCATACTGTGTTGTAATATCAATGCGAGACAATTCATGTTTATGATTGTGGGCATTTATAACAGGCCCAGAAATGTCTCTTTCCCTATGTGGTGAGAATCTTCCAATTTCAGCTTCATTTATGTTGACCACATTAGTTGGAAGCTTCAGAGCAGAAACTTGGGGATATTTGAACAGGGGAGACTTATGAATCGTTTTGCCATGACCCGAAGCTAATAAGGAAAAGACACATGATATTACAAATATTTTTTATAAAGTAACAAAACTAGTTTTTATTAATTAATGTGCTTACCAAAAATCGAGCCAGAAAAATTGGTTGGAAACCTCATAGCAACTTCCCGATATACTTTAAGCATTTTTCAATGTCATCAAAACTGGTTTCTACAACATAACTGTATATTTGTAACAAAGAAAATTATTTGTTAATTGTGATAATTTTAATTTACGTTGTTTACTTACTGCCAAATCTTCGTATTTTCTGAAAAAGTTGTTTTATTACTTTATTTTCATATTTAACCAATTCCGAACAACCAAATAGAAGTAAACTTATATGTAATAATTTACAATTTAATCAAATTACGATTTGAAAACTAGACATTTGACAGATAATAGGCCCTCCAAATCCAACTTGACAAGTGACAACTGACATCACAGATGACAAAATAGTGTTGGCTAATAAGAGTATTAAGTAGATTCTTTACAATAAAGGCGTCTCTACACTAGCTATTTGGTTGATAGTAGTTTTATTTGGTTTATAGTAGTTTTATTAGCTTATTTGGTAGATAGAAGTTAAAGCTTAACATACAAAAACATACCTGCCAGGGCTGCCAGGCGCAGCGCTAGTATATTAAAGTATATTTTACTTTGTACTGATTCGTATGATCCTAACCGTACTACAGCGGTCACCGCTTTGTTCCGCGCCGCGCCGTTGAAGTCAATAGTGCGGTGATACTTATACAAATACATAAAAAGTATATTTTGCTGTGCCGAACCTCACAAGTTTCTTTACCTATAAGCGCCTATTCGACTACACGATCCGCAGTGCACTGAGTTCGGACACAGCGTAGAGTAATATGGAACGGAGTAAGTTTTCTATATTTTCGTATGGACACACCCACCAGGGCCCTCTGGTCCCTCTGGAGCGTATAGTCGAAGAAGCGCTTAAGGCCCGTATTCATTTTAATGGAGGCTGTAAAAACTCTTGAGAGTCTCGTGACGAGATTTTTGCAAACGGCTGACAGGCGAAACGAGGCGAGTGCAACCATATTTACACCCGAGTGCGAGACACTCGGGTGATCTCACTGTGTCTCGGCGAGAGTGTATCTATACTCGGCTATCGATATGCTACACTACGCTTATGATCTTTTGAATTATATATGTAAGACAAGACATGATATGTATTTTTATAAAAAATTATAAGAATGCCATGAAATAAGATATGAGATACAGGATTTTGAGTATGATTTTGATTAAAGTCGAAAAAAGTATATATAGTATAGTAAGTATACTCGTACATTGTATTTTATTTATAACAAACAACACTTGTCCTATAAATCATTAACACTTTACATAAATTATATTGGAATACTCATGTCTCTGATATTTATGGTGAGAGTCCCCGGAAGGGGACCACGGATACTATTGGTCCCGGAAAAATGTACGGTTCCCGCGCGATAAACTACTTGATGCAACGGAGTTGCGAATAATGTTATATATTCATGTGAAGACCACGCTTTGTAGTCCTTCATTAGGTAGCCCTAGTCCTTAATCCTTATGAAGTGCTAGTGTTACTAGTTGCGACCTTTTTTTTATAAAATAAGGAGGCAAACGAGCAAAGAATTACCTGATGGAAAGCAAATACCGCTGCCCATAGTCACTAGCAACATCAGAAGCCGCCCCGGCGCTTTCCGAGGGAATATGCTCTCGTTTTTAAGGTTTGCATGTCGTATCGGTCCGGAAACATTGCTGGTCGCATTGTGGTGGTTTATGCATGGTTCATTCCAGAGTTTAACTGTGCAAGGCTTCTGCCTGGTAACTTTCTAGTTACCCGAAAAGCGCACGGTAGAAGACTGCCGCTCTTCAAGATGACAAATGTAGGTGGCAAATTTTTCGCTGTGGACGATGGCGAAAGTTGCAGATTTTTTTTAAACGGGCCTTGTCCGGTGTCCCACCACTGCATCTCCTGTGTCGCCAGGTCTGTCTGTGTCTGTGTCTCCTGATCGACAGCGGTATCCAACCACGAAAACCATTTGATATGACCTTAGGGACTTGCTAAAATTGCCTTGGGACCCGCAACGAAATTAATCGGAAGATAGGAGTAGGAAGTAGTAGAATTCCCTCCCCAAAAACAAAGCGGGAGACAGTACAAAGTTGTAATGACCGAAAGTCAAAGAACTAAAAGGAAAGCCCCACGGGAACAAATGGTAATAATGTTTGCAACTACTAATCTAGGTTTGTGATTACGTTAGAATTTATTGTGTTAGATTGTTTCCAGTGATAATTATGACAAAAAAGCTCAAAGGCACGGAAGTTCCTAGCTAATAAACCCAAGTCGGCAGGAATCAAGACGTTTAGGTAAGCCTTTGCCGTGTCTTCTAAGCTGCAAGTATATGAGTTATTTATTTCAATATAAAAAAAAAATTTTGGTTCATTACTATTACTGGGTTTAGGCTCGTGGTATAAAGATAACCATGAACCCTCTTTATCCAGTCTAATGGCGGCGTTTTTCAACATATCGTTTTTTCAACGCTGTCGATCCTGGCGACACAGGAGATACAGTGGTGGGAATGTGTGGTGGGTTAAAGCCCATTAAAAAAAATATTGTTTTTAGCTAAAATAACGGCGGCGCGATAACGTGACTCGTTAAGTGTGTATCGTCCGAACGATCTTGGTTCGATTTACGAAGGTTTTTAATTTTGCGTCTAACTTTTCTGAAATCGCGTCGAAGATTAAGAAGGTTACTGTTCCACCACTTACAATTTTGTTCCTTTTTACGAGGTCTGCGACCCAAGGCCACATCTGCACAGTAAACGAATGTTCGTCATAATTTCTGCGCACTCATTTACGTTTAATTCCGGACGAGTGAAATCTCTGGCATGAGCGTTCAAAAAGGAACGAAATAAGAATAAGTCGCCACTCTTGACATTATATTTATAGTCGTTAGAATTGACTACGGGATCGCACGTGAGAGCTCGTACACCAGTATTCGCTGATCGCAACATGACGCGTCGGGAAGGACACGCCAATGCCTAATCTGGACTTACGCGCTAGAAAGCGTGACGTCAATTGACGATTCGCCTGATGGGCTCCTATAGGTAGGTGGTGCTTCGGGGGTGTCGTGAATCCGGAGGTTAAACTCCGCGATAAAGTCTTCTACAGCGCAACGACGTTCGCGATCTTTATACCTAAGCTGATGAATTTATGGCACATAGATTTCACCCTATTTAGTTACCCAAAATATTATGCCTATACCTACAGAAAATCACTAGGCATGATACATTTTTTATGTTATTTAAGGGGCAAGGAAGTAGACGATTAACCTGATGGAAAGCAACTACCGTCGCCGTAACATCCGAAGTGTAGCATGTGCATTGCCGGGCGTTATTCAAATGAGTGTATAGCGAGGTACTCAGCCACAGTGTAAAAAACCGGCAGAACAACGTCCGTCGGGCTTAATTGTACTAATAATTAAATTTTTCATTCGTAAAAGGGACTTTTGTACAAACAAGACTCCAAGTTCATATGGCAAGCAACGAACTGCTTTTCAGCCAGTATGGGGCGCACGCGCCTGGGAATGGGAATAGAAATTAGGGAAGTTGGGCCACACAAACTTATCAACTGGACGAAACACAGCGCAACGCCGTTTCACAACAGTTTTCTGTGTGGCCGTCGAAACTTTGGCTCATTCGTGCCGAAGCTTGGCCCCTCCACGGCAAATATATTACTAATATTATAATTTCAAAAGTTTGTAAGTTTGTGAGTGTGATGTTTGTTACTTCTTTATGTTTAAACGACTGAACGAATTCGATTAAATTTGGCATGGAGCTAGCTGGTATCTTGAATTAGCACATAGAGTACTTT